>JAUKNK010001102.1:0-42389 GCA_030765055.1 Mantis religiosa
ATGCAACCCATTACTGTAAAACAGGTGTAACTGCATGACACAGAGCACTTTGGTAGGAAGGAAGACATTCGAAAAAGATCTTTGTTGTGATTCAAAGATGAGCAACTAAATTTGCTGTACAACCATTGTATGTTTTCTAGAAGTGTACTTATTCATGTCCTTATTTACTTCGTTATTTACATTTACATTTCAGTGGGATACTTCATTAAACATGGAAAAAAGAGAAGCCAGATGGAGATACTAAGTTAGCTGAAATCATTAACGAATTTGCATCAGATTATCAATGAAGTATATCTTGTTCTAAGGGACATAGAATGAGTTTTTCATTTGTAAGTCTTCAGAGGTACATTATTGTTTTTAATATATAGTAAAATTTCTGCTTCGGCATTTTGTCTAGTAAGTCTTGCGATATTTAAGAAATTATTTTTATTATTTGTATATTATTTTACATTTGATCAGGAAATTTTACAATCCACGTTATAATTGCTTGGGTGTTGCCACAATGCGCCAATTTAAATAATGAGATCAGCCGGGGACAAACCCGTATGTATTACATAAGAATTTGTATGTTGTACATAATGATCTAAATAGGTGTGAATTTACGAATGTGTCATCAGTTATTTTTTTTCTCTGCGCAACCGGTTTCAGTGCCTCTCCGTTGTGCGTTTCTTATCTATGGCTTGTTTGGATGCCGGAAGAGGGTCGGTCGCAACTTGCCTAGGGAACGGCGAGCGGTACGAACTTCCTAGCCCCTGATTATAAGTTACATACAACTCAAAAACGAAAGGTTAATTAAACACCTAATTTCATTGTGTGTGTGTGTGTGTGTGAGAGAGAGAGAGAGAGAGAGAGGGAGAGAGAGAGGGAGAGAGAGAGAAAACAGCATAAACCCAAAACGAAATGCTATGTAAGTGGGTAATTTCACTGTTGCTTAGCACACCGGCCGCGCCATGGATCAGTGGTTAGACCGCTTGTCTCTCAACAAGGCGGCTCGGGTTCGATCCCATGCGACCGCAAAATGAGATTTGTGGTGGACAACATATTTTGGAACGGGTTCCCTCCGAGCCCTCCGGTTTCCCATAATTCATCTGGCCTTCATACACATCATTCACTTCCTTCACCTTCACACCAGGCATTGGGCTGATCACCCGTCCTGATTCTCTATCGGATCCAAAGCTTCGGTTCCTCAGGCCCGCTTTAAAAGGGACAGAGGAACAGGAATCCCCTAACATCAGGAGAGTACAACTACGAGAAGAGAAGAAGAAGAAGAAGAAGAAGAAGAAGAAGAAGAAGCGAGAAGAAGAAGAAGAAGAAGAAGAAGAAGAAGAAGAAGAAGAAGAAGAAGAAGAAGAAGAAGAAGAAGAAGAAGAAGAAGAAGAAGAAGAAGAAGAAGAAGAGAAGAAGAAGAAGAAGAAGAAGAAGAAGAAGAAGAGGAGAAGAAGAAGAAGAAGTTTAGCACACCGCTAAGGATTCCATTAGAATCAAAGCCTTCGTTTCTTATTTTCTATAAGTGCGTCTTACAAACTCTAATTCATCGCTTGACTCACCAATAGAGCAAAATCTTTAGTTTCAATAATTACACAAACTCGCAGACATTTCTCTTAAACAGTCGCATTTATGCATCCTGCAGCAACTAATTAAATCAAAAGAAATTACTTTACAATAATTCGCCATTAAGCAAACTTCACGAATTGATAATTTTCACATTATAATGTTGAACTATCTTAAATCACGGCATTGGAAGCTAAATAATAAAAAAAAAAAGCCATTTCTGATTCCTAATGCTTCAACTTTGTTAATCCCTGTAGTAACAGGTTTTTTGCTAACTTCTAATATCAACACAAGTTTAATTTAGCGCCATTTGGAAACAAGCTCTTTATAATACGTGACCAATCTAATTGCGGCTAAAAAGAATGAAACACAGAAACAAAATAGAGTGCAACGAAACAAAATGACAGCAACGAAAACGCAATCAGCGCGATGTTCTTTTATCTACCGGGGGAGTGAAACAAACCAGTAGCGAGGAGATCCGAACTATTTGCATTTAGGATAATACGAGATAGACGAGCAGTACGTTTACACTAAATGGATATCGAAGAGAAATGAGAATCAGACACAAAGAGATGAAGAACAATAGAAGATAATAGGATTAGCGATAAAATATCATTCAGTTCTGCGAGGAAGAGCGGTTCAGAGATGGAACTGTTTAGGCACTTGAATTTTGTGTGCCATTGTGGAAATAATGGGCTGATCAGTTTCAGAGTAAAAGTACTTCAAAACTTAAATCATTTGTGAGCACCAAAACAGCGCTTATTATATTCGGAATAAATTCCTCTCCTACAATATATATCCTTCACTTCAAAAAGTTTAGCAACACTTTCCATTCATTTTGCTACGTTTGCTTCAAGCCATCCCAACAAATGGTAAATATTTTGCAACTGTCTTATTTTTAGTTCACTGAAGCTTTCAATATTCTAATTCTTATTTTAAAATGAATATTAATTACCTAAAAACCAATAATGTTCATTTGATTTTGCTGTACAACCGTGGATGCTGGCACAGATTTTACCATACCTAATAACATTTACCAAGGAAATATTTTTAAATTTCCGTTTTATTTTATATATGCTGTAACGTTTTAATTGATCAGTGCTTAACTTATGTTCAAAACAAATATCATAACCAACATATTGGCTCACTTATACCCCGTGTATAACTCCAATGGCCATATCGGTGGCCGTACTCCTTTGGAACATATCGAAGGTGTCAACTCGTATTCGTTGGGTTTTAATCATTAGATCACGTACACATTCACACTGCCATTCATACTTCCAGACTATGGGGAAGATGAGGAATTATTTTGGTCGGAGAAAAATCCCCACCCCCACCGCCAGGAATCGAAACGGGATCCCTACCACAGCAGGTAGGTGGTCTACCGACTGAGCTACGGGGCCAGCCTTGCTATATTATTGTTAAAGCTTTTAACGTTCATTAATTCATATTTTTCATAGAAAACGTATAACTGGCACATATACAGAATCATTCTTGTTCGTTCTGTTTTTACATTCATTTGATTAATACGATTATTTCCATGTATAAAGTAAATGAAATTCTACCTGGTTTACGCAAATTCAATTTTTCACATCGTATACAAATTCATCAAAAGGTGCAGTTTTTGGTTCGTACACTGTTAATAATAAATCATCCAGGTTCATTAATTTTCATTTACTGTATCTTAGTGACTATCAAATATAAGTGTACGGGATTCTCAATAGGTGGTTATAACAATGCCATTTAAACCTTCAAAGCTGTTTTTCTTGTTTTAATTCTTCTATACGTTTACGAGTGTTCAATTCCCCTGTTCAGTTTACTTGAAATTGTGTAGAAAAACAAACTAACGGTATAAGAATATTGCGAGAATTTTTGTTGTTATTTCTTATGATTTAAGTACTGTTAAAGCGGATCTTTTCTCTTAAATTTTCGTTTGTTATTTATATCAATAACATTTTAAATTTTTGAATTATCGCTTAACATTCCATCAGCAAACTTAACAATTAATAACTAGAAAAACTGAAACACTGAAATAAAAATGTATATACATGCTAATACTTTGATGACTATTTCAATTATAAATTTGAACATAAGTTTATTTATAAATGCAGAATTTATAAATTACACCTTTGAGTATCCCAAACTAATACCGAGCGGTTTCGTCTGTGGCTCGCATTCGGAAGATCCGGATTCGATTCCCGTGGCCGACCTACCTGACGCATGGGCTTTTTCGGTTTTTTTTTTCCCCCGGGTCGCTAGGCGAAGATAGAAGATAGAAGGAAGAATTGAGTTTCTACTAAGTAAGGACAAGATGTTATTATGTGCCTAGCGCAATTCTGAGATGTTGGTAGGTGTTCCCAGGGTCAATGTCATTCTCCCCGAGGCCGCGAATTAGTTGATTAAAGCTATCTGGTAGACTGGCGTAGAACCTTCGGGATAGGTCAAGGATTTAGTACGCCAAGTGGGGAAAGGATAAGTCAGAGTGGATGTCTGCATTTGGAATATACCATTCAGCAGCTGTTGCAATGCGGAGGTATCTATTCTGAAAAACCTGTAGCTTATGCAGGTGGCTTTTGGCTGCAGCGCCGCATATCTGGCAAGCGTAGGTTAATGCAGGTCGTAGTACTTGTTTATATATGAGAAGTTTATTCCGCAGAGACAACGGGAATTTTCTGTTTTACAAGGGATACAGCATAGACATCCGTTTGGAGACTCTGGAGGTGACCCATGTAATGTGGGCCTTCCAAGTTAGACGCATGTCGAGTTGTACTCCAAGATACTGGGCTTCAGAACTCTAGTGTACTGCTGTTCCTGCCAGGTGCAGCTCAAGAACATCACGTTGTTGACGACGAATGAACGTGACAGCCTATGAAGCATTTATCTGGAGTCTTCAGGTTAGAAACCAAGCAGAAAGCGTATCAGCATACTGCTGTACACGGTGAAATGCTGTGAGGTGTCTGGATGCCGCGGAGATGGCCGTGTCGTCTGCAAATAAATATAAATTGGAGCCCCGAATGGTAGGAACTGTATTTATGTATGTTAGGAAGAGCAAAGGGCCAAGAACACTTCCCTGAGGAACCCCTGCACGGATGGAATAGGACTGAGATACAACATTTCACATCATCTCTCATCTGGTGGTCTCTTTCAGGGTAGAAGTGACGGCGGGTGTTTCGGCGGTGTATGGAAGATGATATGCTGAGGAAAACTACTTCCTCCTCCAGTAGGTCGGTTGCCGGTCTCCGCTCCTCTGCTGGGACCATTTCGGGACCACCAGCCGGGGAACTTTGGGGCTCGGCTGCTGCGCTCGTTGCCGTCTCGCTGTGGGGGAGCGTGTCCGTTGTCCTGGCCTATCGGGGGAAGTCTCTATCCCAGTAAACTTAGGGATCCTGCCCTCTGTACTGTCGTGGCTCCTTGGTTCGGCGTCTTCTGTCTCCTTCACCTCATCCTTCCACTTGGGGGCATAGGAGAGACTCGTTTGTTTTAACGCAACATTACGATAAAATACGGTTTGTGCCAAAAATGGGTAAAGAACGATTTTTCACCATAGTGGCTTAGGTAAATTATTCCAAAAACTTCGATAAATAAATTAATGTTTATTTAAAAAACAAAAACTGTAACGATAATTATGTTATTGCCAGCGTGGTCTCTAAAATTCGCTTAGATTCCGCTTATGGGCGATAAATATGAATTTGCCCTCACATTACCACATTTTTTCTTGTTTTATACGCATCCATAATGAGAGTCGTTAAACAATAATATCGTGCTGTACAACCATGGAATCAGGGCAGTTTTCTACTCCATTTATAAATTTTAATTGTGAAGCAATAAATAGGCATTTGAACGGTTTGTCACAATATTTACGATCTGAATTCCATTACCTATAGCATTTGCCAATCAGAATTGTAATTTATCCTATGACAAACGCCAAAGGTTCTCTGGACACTAATTTGGCGAGTCCTACATGTATTTACCCAGCACACACAAACAAGTTCAATTATTCACAAGCAGATGGTAGCACTAATTACTTTTCCCCCCATGTTTCTAATTTTTTTGCAATGCTCGCATGCGCTAGATATGGGAGAAAAACAAAGTTGGGGCGATGGCAAAGGGGAATATGTCATTTTCTAACTAATATAGAGGTAGGTATATTATACATTGCGCTTGCTGCTGTTTATACCGTTTGCTGTAAATAGGACAAGTGTTTTATTCCACCCAAAATTTCGATGCCTGGATTTAACATTAAATAAATATTTTGAAGACTCATGTATACTCGCTTAAGAGCGGGGAATTAGAAGCTGCATTAGTGTATCTGAGCATCACGAGTCAAACACGAATAATCGGTTTAAAATCGCTTGGTATTTAAGTTCACCGTTTTTCAGAGATACGTCCGATACCAAATTTTCACGAAAAACCCTACTACGAAGCTACTACCGACCACGAAAATATTTCAAAAATTGCGAGTTTCTCAAAATTGGATCCAACGACCTTGATTAAAATATACATTTAAGATGATTTCATAATCAATGAAATGTATGTATATCTTGCATTTTCCAGAAATAGCATCTAAAGTGCTAATTAAAGTACTTTACATCAAATACCTTTTTTGTGAGAAATTAACCATTTCTTTCCTTTTCTTGTTCCAAGTTTTTTTTTTCTTTCTTCCTTTCTTACTTCCTTCGACATGCAAATAGAACGGAATTTTAACCTGGGAACAGCTCTTAGAATATTTGACATCACTTAAACTTATTGCATCACCCCATTCCTACTTTATGAAGATATGGTAAACATTCCTGCAAATGTTTACCTAGACCAACTTAAATTAGACAAAATAAGAAGCCTCTGTACAAGAGTGAATAAAGAAAGTCATGTGAGTACTAAACGTAGAATTATTTGAACTGTGTTCAAGTATATCACTAGCTTACCAGCTCTCTCCCTCTCTCTCATTCTCTTGTTTTTACGAGACTTCATTGTCAACTGAATTAAACTTCCCACGGAGCCGCGCGTCAATATAGCTCAGTATGCTGATGACGTGTGCTGCTCTATAACACAGATAGATACCCACGCAGAAACTTCAACCCAATTCAGAGACACCTGAGCCTCATCCAAGACTGGTGCAGGCTTTGGCGATTGTCCATCAATCCGGAGATAAGACAGCCATACTTTTCGCCAAGCCGCGCGGCCAACCACTCTTTTAGACATTCTGTCGAAGGATAGGGTGAGCAAATTCACTCACTTACTTGGGAGTAAAGCTGGACAAGGGCCCAACTTTCGGGGGTCACATCCAAGAGTTAGCACATCGGATGCGGGGCTTTGGCTTCGTTGTACCCCATGATGCAGTCCGAAATGCCGACTCCCCTGAAGTTACGTCTTCTTCAGTCTGGTACTCACCATCATGCTCTATGCGTGCGAGATCTAGGGCATGACCGCAGGATCCAAACTACTGCAGCTTCAACGTGTGCAGAATACGTGTCTTAGGGCTATCTATTCTGTATACCGATGCTTTCCCGTGAGATACCATCACGAAGCCTCGTCTCTCCACTATGTGGAAGATGTCATTAGACGCCGGGCCGCAAAATTCTACGCGAGTTTGCTTCACTATCAGAGCGCCCTGGCTAGGTCTCTTGGGGAATATCAACCTAAAGAAAGCCGCTTAAAGCGCCACCGGCTTCCCCGCATGGCTTGCGGGCATAACCGATAACATTAAAGTTGCAAGTTGCTATTCCAACTTCAAAATTATACCCACCCGAGAATTAGACTAGAATCTTTCAAAATTAAAATCTTCCTGAATATTTTCGCACCAGCGATGCACCCGAATCGGCAACCGTTAAGCAGCCACGGCAACCTCCTTTCATTCCCCCTACCTAAATCTAACCGGTCATGCTAAAAAAAACCATAAATCCGTCACTACGTGGTTAGGTTCTTCTAGGACAATTACACGCACAACAAACAACGCGCTGACCCTCAGCCGCCAACTGCCGTCAACTGAATTAAATGCTATTCATATACGATTGGTATCGACAGGAAGGTAATCTCTGTAACTCTGTCTGGGGGTTGTAAAGCTTTAACCTCACATTTTAACGTAAACTATAAACATTTAACAGCATTTCTTTCAGCATATGAGAATCAAAATTTTTATTGTTTCTGTAGCGCATATATATAAACTGACGCCCTCCAACGCACTACATGACAAAGCGTGGAGACCACCGGAAAATATGGCAAACAGAGAGATGTTTACGTGAGCTTATCGCACATACACGGCGAGTCCAGAGTATGTACACTCCCTTCAGATGCAATTTGGTCTTCTGGACAGCTACGTGTCATACATCAGCAGGCGCGAGAAATCGCGCCAGACACTGTTGAGCCGTGGCCGGTGCGTACGAAAGAGACAGAGCGGCCAGTGCGTGAGCGCAGCGCTAATCACTTGCCGAGAAAGAAAGAGAGCAACAGAGGGAGAAAGGACTGAGACAGTACCATGGTGTTCTCGCTACATCTCGAAAGATCGTGTGGCTTCGGCAACTTTCGAGAAACAGCGGCTCGTGTATAAATGCTGCAGTGGAGGCTCTTGCCCTGCTGGTCTGCTTGCCAGTCAGACGGCAGGGAGCTGCTAGGAGTGAACGGAGTCATTAGTGAGCTGTCTATTTGAACTGTACCGAGTTGCAGAGTCGAGAACTGATAATCGTGCGTGTGTAGTGATTTGAAGGAGAATTCCTTCGTTTGTGGGGGTACGGCAGACCACCTTGAAGGTTTCGTTTGTGTATTACGTCATTCTGTTGTTCAGGGTTGTCAAAAAGTTTCTTTCTACGGAAATTAAGTGCATTTTGAATTTCTTCAAACTTGACTTTTAATTTTACAAACCCACAAAGTCACAATATTTAACATAATTGAATATTACGACAAGGAGAAAGAAGAGGGAATCAAAATCTTTGTGTTTTCTCGCTAAGATCCTGCCGCAGAATCGTCTGTGATTATACATACAGCACATTAATCCTCCAGGTACACTGAATCAGTCAGTAGAACTTGTTTATCTTTCATTTTCGTTGCATGTTTTGTATAATGCGTATCATTCGTAGCTATGACGGGGAAGGGGAATTTATTTTATATGTGATGGAGACCAAAATTATGAATATGTCGCAATTTTTATTCATATTTTCATTAAGGTTCATCTTTATTAAACTAACAGGATATTGTGTTTTATTACTAATTGCAATAATGGTATCTAAAATTACATACCTGTAATTTTAACATCATTATGCATTTAAATGATGTGTTTATATAGTGCGATCCATATAAACCTGAACCATTTCAAAACACCATAATTTTTTAATCAATAATAGGACACACGTGCAACTTTGGGAGAATATAATACACAATTGGGAGATTACATTACACTGTTTAAACTCAGAGAAAATGTTGGAAGTGTCTCCAGCATCTATACATGCATGAACTCGTCTCACCATATTTTCTTAAGTTTTACGGAGATATCATCGAATTGAGAGAAGGTTATTTCCAGCAAGATGGAGCAACGTGCCATACATCTAATGACACCATGGAAATTGTAACCAGTTTCTTTGACAATCGAATAATCTCAAAAGATCTGTGGACCCCAGATCCCCTGACCCAACGGGATTGTTTTCTTGTGGGGGTATCCAAAAAATAGAATGTATAAGAATATGCCACGGGGGATTGATGTTCTCAAGGAATCCAGTCGAACCGAAATAAGTAACACTGGCAAGCATACACTGCATAAAACTTCAGAGAATATGGTGAGACGAGTGCAAACATGTATAGATGCTGGTGGAGGACATTTCCAACATTTTCTCTGAGATATAAATAGTGTAATGTAATCTCCCAATTGTGTATTATATTTTCCCAAAGTTGCACGTGTGTCCTATGATTGGTTCAAAACTTATGGCCTATTGAAATGGTTCAGGCTTAAATGGATCGCACTGTATTACGGCAATGGCCTATTTGTACAGATTGATCACGCTTCAGAAGTTAGTTGCATTACCATATATCTCCTATAATTACAAAAAGTATTTGATATGAAAGTTTCCATTAATGGGAGAGTTTTCTTATTTTGCGTGAAGAGGACTAAAAGAATTGATAATCACTGGGAAAAGAAATGGAGTACTGAGGCCCGCCTCGGTAGCGTGGTGGTAGAGTGTCTGCCTCACGTTCAAGAGGTCCCGAGTTCGAATCTCGGTCAGGGCGAGTTACCTGGATAAGGTTTTCCCCGGGGTTTTCCCTTATCCTAAAAGACGAATGTCGGGTAACTCTAAGCTCTATGTACCCCGGGCTCATTTGAGCAGCATTTCACCCATTTCATTCGTCGTCCGATATGATTCAACGTTGGAGGACGTAAATTATTAAAACAAAAAAAAGGAGAAAGAAACAAGCTCACGTTGTTGATTTGTATACGATAACAGCGACAGTGATAGTGATGCATCCTTCAGTGACAGAACATTACTGGCGCTATATTTGATATTACGTCTTTGACAATTGAGTAATTGTACAGATTGATGACACTATAAAATTAATTATATTACCTTGCGCTTCTTATAGTTGGAATAGTTATTTAATAACAAAGGTGTAGTAACTAACTTAGTTGATTTTCTCCCTTCTTTCGTTATGAAAATTGCAGAAGGTAGGGCTGTTTAGCCTCATTTTCATTATTTGAAAAAGTATTGTAATAAATAAATACTGGATGCATATTTAATGCATATATTATAATTAAGTTTATTTGTTATGATTATGTAGCCATGTTGTGTAAAGTAATTGGCTAACCTCTCGTATCAGACACAGCTCGCGAGTGCTCCATTTGGGTTTCGTCCCATTACTGTACGCCAACTTACTAATACTTCAGTCTTCTGATCAGCAGATAAGAAACCATCGCAGCGCTGGTCACTGAAGGTCAATATGCCTCAACGTTGTGTCGTGTAATAAGTCATATGGGACTAAGTACAGTAGCCATTAGCAATACTCCTGCAACTGCTCTCTTAGCTTTTTGTTTCCGTTGGAGAGTTTAATTTTATTTGTACCCTCTTGGATCTTTCTGAAACGCTCTCAAATGCCAGATAAGTTAATCTAATACTGAACTGCCGAGAACAGACAGAAAATTTTGGCTCCCCGTGCCATTGCTCTCAACGCTAAGCTGCAAGGAGGTAAATTAACATTGCAGATAACTTTGAGGTATAACTAATGTTTGAAATAATCTTAAAAGTTTATGAGGTTTAATGTACTAAAATATGTCTTGCCCTGTAAATAACAGAAGCGGGACAAAAGTACAGCACTGGCGACGCTATGATCCTGGCAACAGAGAGCGTCGTTAACAAAATATTTATCATTATTTATTTATCGGCGCCAAACGGCGAAGGTCCGTGTTCAGTGTACTATCCATGATTTTGAAATGTTGTGGTCTGATCCAATTTTTCAGCTTATTCGTAGCAATTTTTCAAATTTATATGTATGAATCAAGTTTATCTCAGCCCACTACACTTTGAAATATTCTAACAAAATATTATATACATTGGGATGTCTCTTTTTCAAATTTATTTCACTGATGGATTTTGATGCTCATCATACTATACTGTGCACTATTCCACCGTGGATATAGATTAGGTAATATAGTAAGATAATAATATAAGATTAAATAATATTTATATGTATATTATAGGCGAAACTGAGGTGGGAGGAGGATGCGAGAAGGGATATAAAAATCGTGGAAATAAGGAATTGGAGAAGTACGGCTTTGTTGAGGAAAGAATGTCGAAAACTTCTACAGAAGGCTAGGGACCACACAGGGCTGTCGTGCCAGTGATGATCATGTTGATGGTATTAAAGGAATCGGAGAAAAGAAATTCCCAATTTGCGTTGAATAAACTTACTTGAATAAAAGAGAAAAAGGAACCTAGAATTATATATACATATGTATATACGGAAATCAATTAAATTTATTCAAGGCAAATGGGGAATTCCTTTTCTCCAATTCCTTTAATATGCATATGCATTCATATACAATAGCTGTGATAATTTGTTTCATATTCATCTATTTCTTAGCGAAGTTAAATACAATTCTAAATAACAATATAAATAAAAACTGTCAAGTAAGTTCTATAAGTTCACTACACTGGGATTATTGCAGAAATCGATAACATCCACAGAGGTACCTTTTTTCTTTGAGCAAGCATGCGCGACCCTTCTCCGATATCATTTTACTTCACGAAATATGGAAGTGCAACTGAATGGGAAATCCTTGGAAGACAGAGCATCCCAGCATTCGTCTAAGAACGGGGAAAGCCACGAAAATCCGAAGGACCGAGCGGGTAATCCACCGGAGTGGAACCTGGGACCTACCAAATGCGACGTTACCAAGAAATAATCTCACTAGGTAAATCAAACCATGAAGAGCGTTAGAAGAGGAGTCGAAATTGAAAACTACCAGGGCAATAAAACTACTTCACTCATTTAACTGTACACAAATAAATGATAAGTATTGTTATTTGGATAATACACAAGAGCATAATTTGGAAACATTTGACAGTTGGTGTATCTGCCTGTGATGGCTGGACACCAAATTCTTCATTTTCGAAAACCAGCGTAAGCCAACAGCAAATAGAAATACTCCAGAAATAAAGTGCTTGGTGCTCTTTATACCAACTCGCTGGCATGTACTGATGCTAGTTGAGTCATGGAAATATGCCAAAATGTCATCCTGTATATGGCTTGATAACATTTATGCATTGCACATATATGCCACGCACATTTTCCGCATACTGTCACTTTTCTTTCTAAATTACGTGAAACAGGAATATCAGACAATGCGCACTAAATTTTCAATTGATTTCTAACAAGAACGCTGCCCATTTTATGTCATGAGGGTGTATGTGTGCATTTCAACAATCCTTGCAGGTCCATAACAGGTTATTCAAAATTCTGTAATAAAGAATTGTCTGTGTTTTCTTTAGTTTTCAGATTCTTGTTTCGAATTGATTGACTAAATAGACTGCCTCTCTTATCAGCTACGTTAGGATGTCCAATTGGTGAAAATTAGGCAAAAAATAAAACCTTTGTATACTCCAGCAACAATTTAATGTGAATTTTTTCATACCGAAGTGATTTTGAAATACCGGAAAATTCATACTACCCTAAGTGGAAGACATGATTTGCATTTGAATTTATATGTTTACGGGCTCTGTTCAATAAAGAATGATCACAATTTCCTTTTGACAACGTACCTTTACTCATCCTCATAATTTTGATGGTCCTTCTGAAAATAGTCTCCCCTGAATATGATGCACTTGTCCCAGCGTTTCTGTCAGTCTTCAAAGACATGATGGAAACCATTTTTTGAGAGATCCTTCAAAATCGCCTCCGCAGGCTTCACCACTGCTTCTGACGATGGACAATGCCTCCCATGAAGGAGTTTCTTCAAGTTAGGAAATAGAAAATAAGTCACTTGGGCCTAAATCCGGACTATAGGGAGGGATGCACGTCACGTTGATTTTTGCAGGATATTCAGCAACATGGGCAATATGCGGCCGCGCATTTTCGTGGTGCAGCATCCAGTCTGCTTCACGGAAATCAGGGGTTTTGCGCCTGATATTGACTTACAATGTTTTCTGGACATCCCTGTAGCATTGTCCAGTTACTAATGTGTGTGCAGGTACAGCATGCTGATAAACCATTCCATGAATAACAAAGAATGAGATCACTATAACTTTCCCAGCAGAAGCAACCACTTCTGCTTTTTGGGGGATTGGTGATGAACGAGATTTCCACACTGAGCTTTGCTGTTAGCTCTCAGGATCGAAATGATGTAGCCAAATTTCATCAGCAGTGATTACGTTTGAAAGAAACTCTGGATCTTCCTCTAACATCAACTTTAACTGCATGTTATCTCCATTGCAGCGGTAGGCGATACTGAACATATTGTGACTTTGTGGGTTCGTGAAATCAAAAGTTCAAGTTACAAACACAAAAAATTGTACTTTATTTCCGTAGAAATACGCTTCGTACACATACACAATATAACATACAAGCTCAACAAACACAGCCGCTTACCCGCACGCGTTCAATTACCATCTGACTGTCTTTGGCAGGCCAGCTGCCTTTTTATAGTTTTTCTAACAGTCCACAAATTTCTCAAACAATCGAGACCGGCTAGAACAAAGGCGAACTCTTGTGAAATCCGTCTGGTCCCGCCCACCATTTCGGCAAGCTTTTGTCTCCACACTGCACTGCCGTCTCTTTGATCTTGTTACCCGCGCTGCCTCCAAGCATCAATGACCTGGCGACAATATCTGAACTTGCCTGGTTCTCTCAGGCGGGAACCAGGAGTACCAACAATGAAACTACTACGGCGTGTTTGCTTAACATTACGCTAACTGCATATAATAAGATTGAATTTTAGTACATAAAATTATGTCCGTAAAAATTATGATCATTCTTTATTGAACAGCCCTCATAGTTTTCCAACTTTCTTAAAGTTGTTTTGCAAATTTTGTCAGGGACAAAGACAATATACCTAAATTCAGATTTGACTGCGACATTAAAGTGGCAACTATATTTAAAAATTAATGAACCAGAAACGTAACTGTCTTAACAAGCCTGAATCTGTATAAATCAATTAGGAGCTATGGATATTATCTTTAGTACCACTGTCAGCATTTCAACTGTCTTTGAACATCAGTGCACAGATCTCAGTGTGAAAGATTCAGTTAGACAGCCGTGTGAAAATGTTGCAACTTTAAGAGAGAAGCTAAAAAGTGAATTTTAAATTCATAAATATAAAGCTAAACGTTCTACACTCCGATGAAAGAATGTAAAATACTGATAAATAACAGAGGGGCACACCATGATACATAAACATGCATTGCTTTGGAGTTCAAGAAAATGTTGCACATCCGGACATTGCAAGAGCTATATTTTATGCAAGATATCTCTGGTAACGTTAGCATTTATTTATACACATACTGAACTGTCCGATAGAAAGACTAACAACTAACTGTATCATTATTGAACAACTTCCCGATCGCTGAACAAAAATGTCCGAAATAAACTAATCAATGGTCAAGTTTTTCCAGGTTTTTATCAGGTTAAAGCTCCAATGCCAATATAGCGCATTATAGAAGGTGAAGATAATAAAAGGTACTGAAATATCAATAAACATAACAATATGAACTCAACAGACGGCTTAAATCTTGCAACTTTGAAACTAAAGGTAAAAAAGCATTCTGCTGGCTTCAGATCACTTCAGAAAGCATATTCCCGTGAGATAACATCAAAACCACCAAGGCTATGGTAACTAACAAGTACCTATCATCAGTAGATATTTAACATCGACCAAATTTTCAACAACTATTTCAGAATTATGGAAATGTAGAAATGTAGTAAATAATATGGAAGGTGATGTGCATATTAACGCAGGAAATGAGGTCTGGGATTCGAAGTAGTCCACAATCATTAAAGGATAATAAAAATTAATATTTCAAGTGTACATTTACCTGACACATGATGAATGTCCCGTACGCATATATACACTGCATATCACCACTTCACATGTAATTAAGTATTGCAATAATGAAATCAATGCAATAACACCGAGATTTAGAGACATAATTATTTTTGAGAAAACCATTTTATGCATCATAGATAAATGCTTACCTCCTTAAAATAATAATATCTAAGTAAAAAATAATCAGCTTTCCAAAATGATTAAAATTTAATTACAGTAACAATCGATTTCTCAAAACTATCGTTACGAGATTTCCGCTTTATTTTTTCATTCCATAGTTTCATTGCTCATCAGAAATGACTAGATTAAATTCACACATATACTTACTAGCTTATTCATCGTCCAGACTATGGAGGATGGGAAATAATCCTGGCTAAAAAAAAAATTGTATTCCTTAACCTGGATTTTTCCGGAACCTCTGGATCTTTGAAGCTACACAACACAGATGCAGTCGTTAGCGGTGATTTTACCCGGAGACCATACGAAAAGAGTTTACTTATCAACGGAGCTAAAATACATCGATTTCTCGATTGTCATACACGTCGTGGATCTAAATTTACTAATCAAGAATTTCTAACATATTTTGAACTTGTTATAGGTAATAATTTGGTGCCGAGCCGTATAAAACGTTCCTCAGGCATAATTCGAGAGATTGAAATTTGTGTTAAATTTTGAGATGTTCTGTTTAACCCGAATGAATGATAACCGTAATTCAGAAAAGTTTGAGGATTCTGAGCTCGAGTCCGAAACAACTCATGAAAATATACTTATAAAGGAATTGTAACGCAACGCACTTAAGTCACAGTATGTGACGATTATGTAAGTTGTTATAAAAACTCGAATGACCGTCTTAGTGCACAATTAGAGGACATATTTTGAACTCTGTTACTGTACAATCATTGCATACCTTCAAAATACCTTTCAGCTGATTTCCCCTACGGCTATCACACACACTACTTGAGCATGATCGACAGCAGCGGAACACAAAATTCATTACAAGAGGGCTCACGTGAAGGTCGCTCGTTATCCAATCACTGACCAATATTCAGGCCGTTTAACCCTTACTATAGCCAACCAGGAGTGGGATCAAGGATTCGTTTTAAAGTGCATATATAAAATTCCTCTAATGTTTACGGGCAAAACCATGTGGAATCAATACACAATTTTGCTAATACTTTCTTAGCTCTTCTACAAATATCCTTAGAGGCGGTTTGTCTGTTATGTGCTTTCTGTACATCCTTACAAATATCGATCGGATATGCATCACTAGAACAGCTAGGTTTGAGCAGATATATATTGCTGTTGGACATGACGTAAAATAAATATTTTTTGAATGAGCACAGCTGCTTGTCATTAATTTATTTAGTCATCGTCATTACGAACTATATGAATTAATGCGACACTTAACTGTTCCGAGCTCCAAGCCATTAACAAAATTCTCTTCTGAGATATGCGTTCCCTAATCTTCCATTCATTTTTAGACTGCACTCTTAAATCTCGGTTATCTGAAGTGTTCCATACCTTCTAAATGTTCTCTCCAATTGTTTGTATTTCCCATAATTTTGTCCTTTACGCTAAAAAACAGTTAACTATTCCCTAAATGGGTGCTTCTCTTCTTATTCACCCTCAGGCCTCAGATACACATGCTTAGTAGCTGAGATGGTATTACATTACATCAAAAAATTCAATGCCGGTGTAACAATTTTGATTCCAACATCGTATATGAAGATTTCCCATGAATAAAACGCATGTCTTGAATTACTTGGAAGTACCCGAATGACTTTTTGCATGACTTAATCATAAAGAAGACAAAAAAGTATATTTGGTTAAAACTCACTATTTATTCTTAATACCTTCTTCTGAGTAAATTCAATCATTTTCGACATAGTCCTTGGTAATGGTTTTAATTTCCACATACCTATAGTATTCTCATTTTTTGTGGTTTTCGTTTCCTTCTTTATCTTATAGTCATGCACAGAACACAATTTGTAAGGCAGCTCTCAAAAATGTTTTTTCGTCGTTTACGGCTAAAATTTGTATTTAATAAATATGATTCAACAAATGTTTCTGCCCAATAAACCTCGGGTGTATTTTAGTGCCCTGATCTTTTAAAAATAAGCCTCTGTCACTTTTTACCTTTGCATTCGTATAATAGAGCACATTTGTTTATATTTAATTGAAATATTATATCCTACATAATTGAATGTTTTTTGCACACTCGATTATTTTATTGTACAAGTTTAGATTGTTTATAAATGGCTAGTGAGAGTCTTGTTTTTTATTCTTCGACAGATATCTGTAAATTATTTTAGCATAAACACTGATTTCTGCGTTTTCTCTTCCATTCTAGGAATTATAAACTGATTATTTTTTGCACACTCGATTATTTTATTGTACAAGTTTAGATTGTTTATAAATGGCTAGTGAGAGTCTTGTTTTTTATTCTTCGACAGATATCTGTAAATTATTTTAGCATAAACACTGATTTCTGCATTTTCTCTTCCATTGTAGGAATTATAAACTGATTATATGCGTATATAACAGTAGACATTTTGAATTAAAATTTTTCTTAATTCATTATACTGAACTTGAACTGTACTCTTATATAGCTTTATGGAGTGAAAGGAGTATTCCTTAAAATATGTGTATATTGTTTATATTTTAATTAAATCAGCAACATTCCCATTGCAAATTCCTTTACTCCTTTATCTCAAGTTCCCGAGTTAAGATGCAAAAGACATTTAAAAGTCGTGCTTTGTTCTTCAACCTAATACCTGAAACATGTATGACATTTTAATTAAACTAGTTACTTTTTTGGAAAACATAAACACGGAATTTCTTGCTTGTAGAAAATCCACCCAACAAAAGATTCCTCGTATGTCTTAAAAAGATTTTTCGGATTTCTTGAAACACGTTGGTGCACTTTTGCAAGTATATCTTGTAGTGGAATGTAAAGAAAACTCCGCCATAGGTAAACGAAACACGCATAAACATTGATTGTACTAAGTTGTACTAAGTTGTACAAAACTGTACTACGAAAATTTAGTATGAAGAATTCGCAGACGACACACCAAACATTTTAGATTACTATTTATTAGTCCTGCAGCTATCGTAAACATATGTTACTTTAATCAAACTTTTTTTGTTTTCATGTAAGAAGCAGTTATCTTGCAGTCATTCTTCTGACACTTTACAACAACGCCTGACACAAGTAAATGATGTTTATCTCATTTATGTTCCTTCAGTTAAACCGCTCTCTCTCTCTCTTTCTCATAGTACCTAGTACATAGTACCTTGTCACTTTGCTGGAATTTTCTCATATTTAGCAAGTTTAATGTACACGCTGCTAAATGCAGGTGCTGATATTGTAATAAGGTAGGGAAAAGAAACGCAAAGAAAAAAAATGGGGAGAGGGGGCAGCGGAACTGAGAAAGGCTCTCTGATCCACTAATTGGAAAAGCAATTTCCGATAGTTATATTTACATATCCATTAACAAGACTTACAATGCTGGGGTTAGAGCTTCCTGCTCCTTAAATGGAATCATCCAGTTAGTGGTACAGCCTAGCGATTATAATTTAGCTTTCTTTTTTAACTTTATTGGAGCGTTAAGTACTACGAGATATTGTGTTCTTTCCCATTGGAGGGTGCGATTCTCCTTGAATCATTTTCTGACTTTCTTTACGAAGGCCAGAACGGCAAAAAATGCTCCCATTGTCGTATAATTTGACCGGGTTTACGCTCTTTGCAAATAGTATCTATTTTCAAATTATGCGAGTGTACTGAAAAGTGGGATCTTCAAAGCGTTTAATTTTACATATCACTAAACAACATGAAAAGACCAGAGATAGAATTTAAATTACGTTTTTATAGCTTCTTTGATATTATGGGAAAAATTAATTAAAAACAAAATAGTTTAGATCTGCTTAAAATAAGATTTTGCAGATGGCATTCTATGTTAGGATATGAGGCGTATATGTAATACATACATATATACATTTAATATATATTTAATAAATTCATAACTCGTCAGACAATGTCATATTAACTATTTTCTACCTTAAAATATGCTGAAATATAATCCCTCTAAAATAAGGTCACATAGCCCATAAGGCTGGTCCCATAGCTCAGTCGGTGGAGAACCTGCCTGTCGTGCTAGTGGTCCTGGGTTCGATTCCCGGTGGTGGGGTTGGAGATTTTTCTCCGATCAAGAGTTTTCTCCGATCCCCAGAGTCTGGAAGTATAAATGAGAGTGTGAATGTGTGCGGATCTAATTATTATAATCCAACGAATACGAGTTAACACCTGCGATATGTTCCAAAGGAGAACGGCCACCGACATGACCATAGTAGTTAAAGGCGGAATATAAATGGAACAAACAAAACTGTATTTCATTAAGGTATATTAATGAAACCACTTAATAAAACGATGAATCCAAATGTAGTAAGCTTACTATGATGTTGCGTATCAGCATCATCTTAGCAAAGTTAGTGCTTGCACAATCCGCATATATCAAATATTATTCCAATTCCTATTAAATATTCAAAACCGCGTTTTAAACCATATCCACCTAACTTAAGTTAGCTTTTTAAAATATAATTTAATTTACAATTAAATCTGCTAAATACAGTATTTTATCGCGTAATTACCTCCCCCTTTTCTGGAAAAAATTGCTTGAAAACATTGGGGAGGGAGTTATGCGGGTGGTGTTTCTAGGAATTCAGAAAGGAAGGGAAACCATGTAGTATTATGTAGAAGTTATAATAGGTATACAGTAATTTGTCAATGAACTGGATACGGTTTCATTGGGCCTACAATGTATTGTTTCATTATTTCTTTTCTCTGACTTCGGTCTTATTTTTGTCACTACCATCACTATTTTCATTTGTATTTGATTCAGATAAAATTCATGTTCATTTTCACTATTCCACAACATGTAAGACACAGCAATACAATCATTCCGATGTTCACTGACATAACCAATTACACCATTATCAATTTCAGGATATGTTCCTATTTAAAGCACACGGAAAGATTTGGAGCTTGTATTTGCAGCCTTATTTTTTGTATTTGCAGCCTTATTTTTTGTCTCCGCCGTATTGAATTAGAATCAACGGAGAAATGTCTACTTGCAGCTTTCACCTAGGGTTAATATATCCCCCGTTTTTGAGACCCTTCTCCGACCCCCGTTCAGTTTTCGAATACCACCCGTTTTTTAGTTTTCTTTTAAAAGTAAAGGAAATTATTTGTAAATGTGATGATGGAAATTTAGCTAAAGTCTTTGAAAGTGATATGTATACTTTTTGTACTGTTAGTTATAATTATATTACTAAGTGGATGAGCCAACACAGTGGTATGTCTGTATTTCAATGGTTAACTCAGGATAAAGAACGAGAGTGGCAAGCGGTAGAAAAAACTGATATTTTTAAGAAGTGAGACTATACTTTTTAACGAAATAAGTGCTTTAAGAACTTACCGCAAAATGAACTCTGCAAAATTGGTAGGGAAAAGCGCAACCAAGAAATGGTACGAATGCATGAGTAATAATGTTTAGTGTACAGAACTGCTGAAAGTAGTACAGTAATATTTTGCCATACCTGCAATATTTTCTCTGGTAAATGTTCAGTGGGCAGATGAGCGAAATAAGCTCGCTGCCGAAAATGTAAAGTTGGTGTTGATCATAATGTACAACATGAAAAATTTAACTTGTGCTCACTATTATGACAGGATTATCTGTAAAAAGGGTTTCCTGAAGAAAAAAAGTCAAGTGAAATAAATGTCAACTAAATTCCCGCACTTTTTTTATGAATTCCCCCAGTTTTTTGACATCATGTTATGGTACCCCTACTTACACCCCGTTTGCATCGGCATTAGATAGAACATTTAATTTAAATCTTGTAGTGTAGTTTGAATACTTCGACATTATGACGACTTGTAATAAACTAGGTTAGAAACACGTCTGCAACTTCACATTTCAATTTTACGATACGTTGTGACAATGGCAAGCACTGCGGCCATTGTTGTCCGCAACAAGCACCTCTGCGTGGATTGTTGCCCATTATCAAGTGAAGGCCGCTCCAATAAGAACGAATCTGGAGAGGAAATTATGCCATGTTTAAAGGTAAATAATTTTTAGTGATGAATCATAGGGGAGGGAAATATGCAAGGGAGGGGGTGAGCTTATGCGATAAAATACGGTATATACAAGAAACCATGTTTTTAATAAACAGGTGAATACAATATTGCACAATTCTTCATATTATCATTACAATTTTATATAGTGAATAAATTAAAATTGTTTGCCCGTTTCGAATTCACACAGCCCAGCGTTTCTTGAACGTTCTATCTCGTGTCCTTTTGATTGCTAGTTCATGTGCTCAATCCATTCTCTTTTGTTTCTTTTTTCCTTCTCCTTTTGCACAAAAAAGTTCTACTTTTAGTTACATCTTTATTTATTCATTTTCAATCTCTTCTACTTACACAGTGCGGTCTCTTTATGGCGAGTACATGGATAGCATTTATGCATACTTGGTTTGCACTCTAGCGCAGGGGTCCTCGCATAGTGATCGTACTGTATGTGTAATGCAGAACTGTAGTTTGCAATAAAACCCAAATAATACAGAATACGACAATGAGATTGCAATTTATTGTGACTTTGTAGGTTCGTACAATTAAAAGTCCGAGTTGCAGATATTCCAAATGTTCTTTAGTTGCGTAGAAATACACTGATCAATTCTCACGTAACAGCATTATGGCACATACAAACAGTCTACCAAGGTCGATGACCAAACAGCGTTCTGTAACACCTGTTTACAACAGCTCTCGTTACAATTTCACAGCTGTTTACTCCTCTCTGTTATTACTTCTGTTTACGACTCTCTGGCGTGTCATAATCTCTTATATGTACCTCCATTGATAATTTCTAGACTGTTCTAACACAAACCAGAAACCGAATAATCTCTATCAATCAAAAAGTCACTAGAAATTTCCATTTACCTCACTTAACTGCGGTAAGTCTTTATCATTATCGTAATAGTGTCGGATAAAACAAACAGTTATAGCAAGACTTTTTATATAAATGACTCAGAAATGCACAAAATTGATTATTTAGGTACACTAAATGATTAATTAAGTAATATATGTCAAATTTAAAGATCGGGCAGTCAAACAATAAATGCCAGACTATCTGTTCACTAATAAGTACTTTAATATGAAAACTTTTTGGAAACAAATTAAAATGTTCTGTGTGCATACAAAGTGTAGCTAAAACATTTTGTATATAAAGGTGTATGTATTAGAGCCAAAGATTATATGCCCTTTAGCGTTGTTTATATAATAACCCATGGCGCGACATCCCTTAGAGGGCCAAGGCCTACCAACCCGACTGCCAGCCTGACGCCCACTTGCGCACGGCAGAGGTGGACGATCATCCAACCAATACGGGGAGATGTGGTCAGAATCTCGGTATCCCCCAGCCAGCCCGCCTCGGTACCGTGGTGGTACCATGTCTGCCTCACATTCAAGAGGTCCTGAGTTCGA
Source organism: Mantis religiosa (assembly GCA_030765055.1). Classification (NCBI taxonomy): domain Eukaryota; kingdom Metazoa; phylum Arthropoda; class Insecta; order Mantodea; family Mantidae; genus Mantis; species Mantis religiosa. The sequence continues at coordinate 22,602 of JAUKNK010001102.1, forward strand.
ATCTCGGTCAGGGTGAGTTACCTAGTTAAGGTTTTTTCCGGTTTTTTCCCCTTATTCTGAAAGACGAATGTCGGGTAACTCTAAGCTCCATGGACCCCGGACTCATTTGATCATCATTTCACCCGTTCCATTCTTCGTCCAATATGGCTTAACGTTGGAGGACGTAAATTAAAAAGAAAATCCCCAGTCGGAATGTTGGTTTCCGTGACCAGGATCGCTTACCTAGCGTAAGCTCCTCACGATGCTGAGTGGGCACCGGTCCTATACCCGGGACCTAAAATCCGCACCCCATGGGTAGGATCGAACCCGGGCCACTTTCCGTGGACAGGGACCAAGGCATGCTGCGTTAGCCCGCTACGCCACGGCGCAGGACTTTGGCGTTGTTTATCCAGCATTTTTGCCCTCTCCAACCCCCGATGGACATTTTGAGGCATTTTTGTGACTGTTCACCGCTGCCTTTGCCAGTGCTAAAATTACAACGTTCTTTCCGTTTATTAAACTACCCGCTTTTTTAAAGTGAGAAGAAATGCTTTCTGTATTCACTGGAGCTGCGATTATGCATCCATTTGCTTCACTTCCTAACTAGTGGTATCCTCAATTCCCATCCCATCACATTAGATGGAGCGTCGCTGATGCCCTCCGTTTTCAAATCATGAAATTACATTAAAAGGTTTTTAATTACCAAGGGTTTGTGCCAGTAAATTATAATGTATATTTAATCCTCCCCTCCTCTAGTTTACTGTAGACGTTTTTGCATGATCGTTCATCACTTCTACTGTACCCTTGCTACAAAATGTTTCGCTCCCCCTTTTGTTGAGTCAAAACCATTGTATCCGTTTGTCATGACTAAAAAGGCTAAGTAACCGAATATAAACTCACTCTGTCGCTGTGGTTAGGGGTGGATATTCTCCGCAAACATCAATTTCGTAAGTGTACCAACCCTAAGCGTGAGAAAGGGGTAAGGAACAAATGCACGATGTATTGATGTATCAATTACAGTAAAACCTCCCTTATATTTCCCACGACTAGGGATGGGTTTTCTATTGTGAAATGAGTTATTCAGAACCGCCAATAGCAAGGCAGCTGGTGTCCTTTCTCCCGATCTTGCATATTAATGCGACTCCGAATACATAAATGTTTAATGTCGGTTTCCATCAGCCCAAGTTGCTCTTATTTTATTTGCATTGTAATTGTAAATGATGAACTTCTAGAGATATTCCCTTTACTTTGAGATGTACATTACCTGCGGCATAGGACACGCTTAAGTTGGTGCTGTCGAAGAGACAGGTGGCATGTTCTTGACTTCTCTTCCACTGCACATTAGCTGCGACATTTTCTGCACAAGATTTCATGGTTATTTATGCTTTATTATTCGAAATTCCTATTTATTTAAAGAAAACCCATTAATTCAAATTTATAATTCATTTGTGATACAAAATTTCGAATATGCGTCTATTATTTGGAATCCTAAGATGATAATGCATGTCACTGCAATACAAAAAGTACAATCAAAATTTCTAAAGTACATAGTATTTAAAACAACTGGATATTATCCTACTTACACAAATTATGAAACCCTTTTGGAAATATTTAAATTTAAAACTTTGATGAAAGGGTAGAGCCAGACTGAAAAATTCAATGCCATAGCCGGGATTTGAACCACGGATCTTCTGGTTTCCATCCAGCCGCTCTAACCATTTCAGCTACTATGGCCAACATGCCAACATGACATTAAATTCTCCAACTGTTGGTCATGTTGGCATGTTGGCTATAGTAGCTAAAATGGTTAGAGCGGTTGGACGGAAACCAGAAGAAGTTCAAATCCCGGCTATGGCATTGAATTTTTCAGTCTGGCTCTACCCTTTCATAGTGCGTCCTACACACGGCTAGTTTTGAAGAACAATTAATTTCCATTAATTATACCCAATAGTGGTCCGAACTATAACGCCCGGGCCTTAAAGTACATACAGCATAATAAGTCGCCATTAAGGTAGTTGTCTCATGTGTGTATGAGAACTCCTAGTAGTTTACCGGGAGAAACACGAGTCAGTTGGAGAATTTGTCATGTTGGCATGTTGGCCATAGTAGCTCAAATGGTTAGAGGAGCTGGACAGAAACCAGAAGATCCGTGGTTCAAGTCCCGGCTATGGCATTGAATTTTTCAGTCTGGCTGTACCCTTTCATAGTGCGTCCTACACACGGCTAGTGTGAAAGAGCAATTAATTTCCATTAAAACTTAGATGTTTAGAAGAGACATTGCGGGGTTAATATTTCCGTACAAAGTATTACATTCGATTATTGAGCATATTAATATTACAACAAATATATTATTTTATGGGCCCAATAAAATAAGCAAATTCAGGAGGCTTTTTTCACCTCGAAATCAAATACAGAAATCCATAAAAATTCACCGTTACACAGAATTATGTATTTATATAATAAACTTCATCGTTTCGATGTAGATATTTTCAACATGTCCGAAACTCAATTCTAAACTGCTATAACTACTAACTACTTATTTACAGATCAGTAAATAACAAAAAATTGGCAATAGTAGTATCGTTACTGTAAATAGGAATAGTAAAATAATCCATGCCACCTTCACCTTTTTTCTCTTTTTTCTTTTTATTTATTGTTTCTGTTACCTATATTTCCCTTTCTATAATACTTTGTGTTCATTTATGTTTTTCTTGTGTTTTATTTGAGTATGTATATTATTGTATGTAAACACCTATGTATGATGAACATTGTAATTGGGCTTACAAGCCTCTTATGTCATATCGGACGATGAATGTAATGCATGTAATGACGCTCAAATGAGCCCGGAGTCCATAGAGCTTAGAGTTACCGGAGATTCGTCTTTCAGGATAAGGGAAAATTCCAGAAAAAGAAAACCTTATCCAGGTAACTCACCCTGACCGAGACTCGAACTCGGGACCTCTTGAACGTGAGGCAGACACGCTACCAACTTTGCTACCGAGGCGGACAACGCACAGTGAGATCCCCTGAACAATAATAATAATAATAATAATAATAATAATAATAATAATAATAATGATGATGATGATGATGATGATGATGATGATGATGATGATGATGATGATGGTGATGGTGATGATGATAATAATAATAATAATAATAATAATAATAATAATAATAATAATAATAATAATAATAATAATAATAATAATAATAATAATAATAATAATAATAATAATAATAATAATAATAATAATAATAATAATAATAATAATAATAATAATAATAATAATTTCGTATGTCTCTGAACAGGATAAGTTGAAAACAAAGTTGATTACATGCCAAAGTTGATTTTTAAATAGGGTACCTTCCAAAGATGCGAAAAGGAGATTTTTCAAGAAAAATTCACCTCAAACCATCGTTTACATAGAAGTGTTGTCGTTTGTTAGAAAGGTGGTGTTAACCTTTTCCAGGGTATTCTTTGTTCAAATGTGTTATAATGTTATCGTGCATAAGCGCTACACCCCCTCCTTGAAGTCATACCGAATCAGGAATTTCAAAGCCATCATTAACTATCACCAAAGCTTATTGCCCCATTGTTTCCCCACAACGAAACATAACCATTTAATGAGAAAAAAATCGATTAATAGCACCGTAGAAAAAGAGGCGTTTAACAATATTATGCAGAATAGTAGGAAAATAATATGAATACAAACCATTCTGCAAACGTCTGTACGTTTCAGTGGACAATAAGTAATCAAGCTTTCCGAAAAGACTGGTTCTTTGTTCGCCTATGGTATTCGGAATTTAGAGCAGTACAAATTATTTGAAAGCACCACATTATATGAAAACCCATTCACTTTTCGTTTACAACTCCCAACAGTCATGCAAACCATATTATCTAATACCCATGAGTGGAGAACACTAAATCACTTCCGCTGCAGTAAATGGAGCTCCGAAGAATTCCAAATATACATAAACGCAAGAGGGTTCGCAGCCCGTGATAAAACTGCGAAAAGGAACTAACATTTTTCTCTCCTTTGTTAAAAATGGACGAGGAAAAATAACATCTTAGAGCAATAGGAAAAAAGAAATAAAGCAAGGATGCAATGAAATAAAAAGGTCTAGGAACAAGGGATAGAAGGCACAAAAACTGGTTGGGTTCTTTAGAAAAGGGAACTAAGGAATAAGAAAGAATATAATAACGAAGAAACTCGGTAACGGCATCGAGAAAAAGCAAACCTCAAGAAACAGCGGCTTAGAAGCCTACTTTTCCGTGTACAAAAATCCTTCACAGAAACCCAAAAGCTTAACAGTTAGAAATTAGAGGAACCCTCTTTGGAACTTTTATAATCTTGATACAGCAAAACAATGTCACTAGGGCAGTAAGACAAACAGTGCAACAAAATACTGAATTTATATAGGAATTTTAAAATCAGAAGTTGTTTACTTATAGAAGTGAATGAATAATAAGATCTAATAAACATTTATACTTGCAACAGTTGTTCGATTCTTACACTCTGGACTGTTTACCTTCCTCTGCTATCTATAGGTGTATTTTGACGATGAAAGAGTAGAGCCAGACTAAAAAATTCAATGCCATAGCCGGGATTTGAACCACAGATCTTCTGGTTTCCGTCCAGCCGCTCTAACCATTTGAGCTACTATGGCCAACGTGACAACATGACATTAAATTCTCCAACTGACTCGTGTTTCTCCCGGTAAACCACTAGGAGTTCTCATAAACACATGACACAACTACCTTAATGGCGACTTACTATGCTGTAAGTACTTTAAGGCCCGGGCTTTATAGTTCGAACCACTATTAAGTAAATTAAGTAATACAAGTATTACGTAATTATTAAGTAATTTTAATATTAAGTAATTTTAATTAAGTAAAAATAATTTTACTATTAAGTAATAGTGGTTCGAACTATAAAGCCCGGGCCTTAAAGTACTTACAGCATAGTAAGTCGCCATTAAGGTAGTTGTGTCATGTGTTTATGAGAACTCCTAGTGGTTTACCGGGAGAAACACGAGACAGTTGGAGAATTTAAGGTCATGTTGGCACGTTGGCCATAGTTGGTTAGAGCGGCTGGACGGAAACCAGAAGATCCGTGGTTCAAATCCCGGCTATGGCATTGAATTTTTCAGTCTGGCTCTATCATAGTGCGTCCTATACACGGCTAGTGTGACAGAACAATCAATTTCCGTTTTGACGATATTTCCGTTATTCATTTCGAAATATTTGACTATCTCATAAGTTTTGTTATAATTAAAGAAAAACACATTTAGTCAAAGACAGGACGTCAAAGACCATTTCTAAAACATTCAAGATATATATTTCATACAAAATGTGGCATATTGATGTAAACTGTCAGTAATTTTTCAGAAAATCATAAGTAAGAATATGCTTCCATGTAGAAGATGGTTTGAAGTTGGTTAGATTTTCTTTATTAAACAAAAAACTGTTGCATTCTTGGAACTTAAATCAACAATTGGTACTTTTCGTTTTGAATTATCTTGTGCTCAGATAAACATATGCATGGACACATGTGCGCGGATTATTTTCTGTTGTCCTTTCCTTCCATTCTTACTTATTTATGGAGATTAAAACTGTATTTCAGTGATTCTCCGATACAGTCCAATATCTGTAAATAAATCAAATACCTCTTTTTGTGCACTTTAACTACACATTATACTTGAATTTCTCCGCAATATTGTATCAAACAACAATCAAATCAATGAATCCTATCAAGAATCAATAGCTTATCAATGTACAATTTGAAAACTGACCAATTCTAATAAGTTTAAGACTCAATTTTAATCAAGAAAATAATTTTGGCACACTTTATTGCATCTACTGATTTTAAAACACATTATGAAGAAATACATAATGAACGCTACATGGATAACAGGCTCGGGAACATAAACAAATAAAATTTAACTGAAATGAAAACGGAAACAGATCTCGGAAGTAGCTTTGTGGATCAAACTGCACAGTAGAGAAAACAATCCACTTCTTTGAATTAATTTTTTCAAACACGCATATGAATTCCACCACTCAGTAACAGGCAGAAGTGGGCTATTTCAGATTCCACGAAAATAAACATAGCAAGTAATAACAAACAGCTATCCTCTCGTGTGGGAATAACTTCCCTCTTCCATTCACTCCTTTAATTAAAAATTATTTCTTAAACGTTGATTACTGAAAACTTGCATTAAACTTTAAAAAATGTCAGATTTTTTAAAAAATGATTTAAACAATTCAGAAAAACTGAATAATTGATAAAAATGTTCGCTACAGAAAAGCAACCACCCGTTCTTGCATAAATCATTTAATTTAGTGCCGAAGAGAGAAACAAAGTTCATAATTTTTAAATCAAAAACTTCCCGGCTAATTATGCATAATGCAAGCAGGGATGCAGTATATGTATTTTTCTCGTTGTTTATTTGTAAAGCACTTATTGGTTTTGCTTAGATAACGCTGTAATGATTATATACTCATTTTTTTCACAGGTGTAATACTGATTAAGATGTTAATCTTAGACAACATGCGCAATGCATGTACCGGGCTCTGTTTCAAGAGATTACATAATTTTACCAAAATCATTCTATCACTGAGGAAAGGCATTCCATGATTCCCGTCAGAAATATATATTCTCCTTCTACTATTATTATATGACACGAATTCTCTACTCATTATTTTATAAATCATAGGAAATCTTGTTCATCTTCTTCACAATGAAACCAGATAAACATTAGCAGAAATAATTTTATAACATACTTCGATAGGTACCAGGGTAATTCATAAGGGCCAAGCGGTATCCGATCTATTGCTATGTGACAGCTTTAATTCCGCTCTGTTTCAAAGACTTCACAAGAAAAAACGAATAGCGACTTAGTGGTTTCACAATTTAATGACGAAACATATCTATTTTTACACGAGATTTACGTTTGTTTGGTAGCAAATTTTCAACTATTTATAACGGTTCAAGTTGTTCTCGGGAAGCAAGCCAGGTGAAGACGATTAGAAATCGACGTATCGGGAGTGTGCATCTCTCCCGTCATCTTTGAACCAATTAATTTTCTATGCTCACGCCATCTCCTGACCTGGTATTTAATTTATTGAAAACAGCCTTCTGTTCAGTAATGCGAATTTTGGTGCTGTTTTGTCTTTGTTTATAATTGTGTTATATCCAGTGATTCATTTGTGGTTATAACATTCCAAAAATATCCTAATGATGGGAGAGATCCACAGTTCCGAAACGTCGATTTCTAATCGTCTTTTCACCTGGCTTGCTTCCCGAAAACAACTTCAGCATATTCGTCGCCAGGAAAGCTTCAGGTCATATTTATAACGGTTTACATGTTACACAAAGGTCATTCATATTTCACCGTTATCGTTATTTTCTACATAATTCAAATCACACATTCTACTTTTCATGTAAACGTATTAAATATATTTTATTTAGACCACAAATGTCAAAGACATTTTTGAGAATTTTCGTATCATCAAAGGGTAGTTGGAGATAGGGGCGTCTTTGGAAAATGTAGAACGTAAATACCGATTATTTAACCACATTTTGTTATGTTACTCTCTCTCTCTCTCTCTCTCTCTCTCTCTCTCTCTCTCTCTCTCTCTCTCTCTCTCTCTCTCTCTCTCTCTCTCTCTCTCTCTCTGTCTCTCTCCTGTACTCTATTCTACTCTAACTGGACCGTGCAGAGTCAGAACTTAATTTCAGGCAAAAACTCGGTAGATAATACAACTTTGGATATAAGAATTAACCCTATGTAGTGCGGAGAGTAAAGCTTTTACAAAGTATAAAATATATTTATTTTTTTATATTGAATGTTTACTTAAATAGCTGTTACTTAAATAGCTCTCTGTTTTAAGTATTACTTTACCGTTATGGAGCCTCTAGGTCCCTGCACCTTACCTGAAATAGAGAAAAATTATATTTAGTTTATACATTCAACATTAAATTCATTTGCAAATATAATTAGCAGCTGATAGCAACAAATGCAAATGGACATGCTGTTTCCTCAACAGCACTGTAAAAGTATGCTTTCTGCTGAGCAGAATTTGCACCAATTAAGCATCACATGAAAATTAAAGAGATTCTAGAGTATATCCCAGATGACCCCTTTTATATTTAACTAGATTTTCGTAGTGAAGATGTTAAAACATATTTTCAGGTACATTTACAGATGTACATTTTAAAAACACATATACAATGTTGTTATATAATTGTTATAAGTGCATCATTGCAAAACATGGAAAGCTTCCAAGTGGTCTTAACTCATTTATAAGTACTGCATTTTTCTCGTCCATAGCGAATGATGATGATGATAATGATGATAATTGTATGAAAATAACATTTAGTCACCAAGAGCTGTTATCATGGTGGCTCCAATAGTAAGCTCGCCTGTATTAAATGTGGTGGCGAGCTAATAATTACCCGCGTCTAGTTGTTTACCTTAAAACAATCAGCAACTTACAGCTCTTACTTACCTACTGGACGTGTAAGTCAACTGTAAATAAATAGCAACAAATAAAAAAGAAGTCAATACATTTAAATGGTAATATTCAACCATCACAGGAAGAACTGGGTCAAAGCGTAGATTAGGAAACGATGGACACTTAGCACCTCCGCCCGCAATTGGCTCTTTTGAGCATCGCCTCCGGTAGGAAGGAACACATGCGATGACGATAGCTAGGAGCGGTATGGGCTACATGAACGGACAATGTAAGCGGCAGGAATGTGCAAAGTTCTCTAAATCCAGTAAGGCTTGCCCACCGACTCGCTCGAGGCAACCTGTAGAAATCGTAGGGCTTTACAGACTCCAGCGGGAATTGAGGAAAGCAATGGAGGCTGCAATAGCCACCCTACGGGGTCATCTGCCCGTCATCAACCGACACAAAGCTCAGGAATCTCTGGTAAGTAATATGAAAGAGGAAGCCGAAATGGGGCAGACGAGAGCAGCGGTAGAAGACACTACTCTAGCATTCGCCTTCCCCACCAGGGAAACCACATGACGGGATGAGCTGCCATTAGTGATCGAACCCAGGACCTCCCGAATCCCCCTCTCCATGGACCCATCTCGCCCGGTTTCACGGCTACGTAATTTTGTGCGCAACTCTGAGAAATGGTAACTTTACCACCCATGTCCTAGTCCCTTTTACGCCTCCCTAAAGTCCTACAGCCCAGTCTGTAACTGGCTGGTGATGAAGTAGTCGCTTAAGCACACATTACAAAAATAATATTTAAAAAAAAGCTAGTCGCGAATTTGACCAGCGTATAGACCTTACGTATTGCTTCTTGAGGTGGTCACACCCCCCTCTCTCAAATCAATTCTTCTAAGTTTATATACAGGATGTTACAAAAAGGTACGGCCAAACTTTCAGGAAACATTCCTCACACACAAAGAAAGAAAATATGTTATGCGTACATGTGTCCGGAAACGCTTAATTTCCATGTTAGAGCTCATTTTATTACTTCTCTTCAAATCACATTAATCATGGAATGGAAACACACGACAACAGAACGTACCAGCGTGACTTCAAACACTTTATTACAGGAAATGTTCAAAATGTCCTCCGTTAGCGAGGTTACATGCATCCATCCTCCGTCGCATGGAATCCCTGATGCGCTGATGCAGCCCTGGAGAATGGCGTATTGTATCACAGCCGTCCACAATACGAGCACGAAGAGTCTCTACATTTGGTACCTGGGTTGTGTAGACAAGAGCTTTCAAATGCCCCCATAAATGAAAGTCAAGAGGGTTGAGGTCAGGAGAGCGTGGAGGCCATGGAATTGGTCCACCTCTACCAATCTATTGGTCACCGAATCTGTTGTTGAGAAGCGTCCGAACACTTCGACTGAAATGTGCAGGAGCTCCATCGTGCATGAACCACAATGGGAATTTTGACATTTGTCTGCACGAATGATTTCAATTTACATTTTAAGAGAAATACTAAAATGAGCTCTAACATGGAAATTTAGTGTTTCCGCTCACATGTCCACATAACATATTTTCTTTCTTTGTGTGTGAGGAATGTTTCCTGAAAGTTTGGCCGTACCTTTTTGTAGCATCCTGTATAACGAAAATTTCATGAACATTTTCAAAATATCACCTTTTCCTCTTTCTAGTCTGTAAAATAGTTCATGCCTTCCTAAATCCTAAGAATGCTTAGGTAGCATCCGAAAGCCATTTTTAAACGCTCTAATCTAGCTTGAAAGTTACGTGAATGCTAGTGTTAGATATGAATTCTAACTCTTTATCCTTGTTTCCTCGCTATTGAAAATTTCATCATTTTTCATCATTTAAGATGCTCCTTTCTTCACAGTTTTAGAGTTAGAGTAATGAAACTTGCTACACACGTTCATGGACACAGTAAATAGAAATTGCCCTGGGTTTCATTGTGAGATGCATTTAAGCGCACTTTCTTTAATTCAAAACACAAACATTTCAAATTTTGGGCAAAAAAAAAAAAAGCCATATTCATAGATTTAAAAATTTCTGGAGCCTCAAGTCATAGAGACACAGAGAAACATAGGGCAAATTAAAACATTGGATGTACTGGGAAACTGTTGTTTAAATATTAGACCAACATTTAATTTATTTTGTCGCAAGGGACCTTTGAGGTGACGTAACCAATAATAAATAAATTTGGCCATATTTTCCAAACCATTAAAGTGAAATTCACAAACTTTGGGCTGTATCATATTAGCAGTACGTTACATCTGTGGTATACATCTTAAAAAGCTAGTATTATTAGTTCAGGATTTCAAGTTTTCAGTCATAGGTATCCTTAAATATCCTGTGCTATGATGCGTATGTTAGTCTAGAGTCATTACATAACCTAATTTCAACATTTTCCCGATTGTTGTCACACATACTATAGTTCTAGTTCATGTCCATACTGCAGCAAAATACGCTCGCATGATAGAATGAACGAGAAGTGGATCAATAAATAATGTTGTCGAAAACATAACTCATGTAACATGAATCAAATTGTTTTATATTTAGGGTTAGGTTGTTTAATACACATATTTTTATGCAGTAACTTTGTTTACCTGCAAAATGAACTTAAATCTCAGCTGGGTGTTACTGCTTAATTTCAACTTGCTTCATATTAATCAAGATGACCCCTACCAGAAATAGTTTCATTAAATTCTGATAGTACATATTTAGACTTGCTTTACTGGTCACATAGTTGCATATTAAACTCATTTTTCTAGTTCACGTTGTATTTGGCCATTTGTAAGAGCGTTTTCGATTACACTTTACAAGATATATATAAAACTCAGGGGAGTTGTATAATTTGTTTGCTCAGTTTTTAGAGAAAAAGTATTTACATTTTTTGTTTGCTATACACGCTGCCGTAATTCAATGTCATCATAGCAATAGTTTCTTACATTACTAGGTATTTAAAGTTATGAAGTGTGTTTAACACTCGCGCATGATAGTCTTATACAAAAAACATGAATAAGAATTACAAAGCAATACTGGCCGAGATACAGAACTGTTAACAAATTCTCTGACAAATATTATAAAAAGTACTTTAATTTTGAATAATTATTTAAACCTACTCTGTAGAGGTATCATTAAAAGGAATACAATATACAATAGTTTTGGTCATATATTATTATGATAATAATGTCCTTTTAGGGTCATATTTGCCTAGTTATAACGAAGAGGTCAAAGGAGAGAGCCTTTACCTCCTTTTCTTTCTTATTTTATCACTTTTTTCTTTCTCTTTCTTCCCCGATAATACAGAGATGGCACAGTTTCCTTTCTCGTGCATCCCTTACATCTGCAGTATACCACCTGAGAGGTAGTAATGCCGTGGGAACAAGTGTAGGAGGCACTGCGAATCAGGCAGTGGTAGATCCCCCCCCCCCCTCTCTGTCCCTCTCTCTCTAAAACGTTCAATGCCCCAAATGGTTGCGTTCGTAACCTGCCAATGGCAACACATTTCGATTAGCTCTCTGCCGGCAAGTGCATGTTAGGAGTAGAAGAGAAACATAACATATTTGGACCTTTGCGTGAAAATATTATTCTTTCGCTCAATTATGTAATGACAACAAACCTGTAGTTTAAACTTATTACTGCACTAAGTATATTAAAAGGTCCACGTTACACTCTATAAACTCCTTCTGATTTGGACAATTTTATATAATTTACCAAATGAAACGCCTGGCAAAATACTTCAAATACATGGAACATTCAATGCATGACCGGGATTTGAGCCACGGATCTCCTGGTTTCCGTCCAGTTGCTCTTACCCATTGAGCTACCATGGCCAACGTGCCATCCTGATATTAAATTCTCCAATGGTCTCATATTTTCATGTCGACTCTATCCAAAACCTTAGCCTATATATGGCTAGTGTAAAGAAATGATTAATTTCCATCAATTTCATTCAAATACCTTGAAATAGTCGAATGTATCTACCTACGTTTGCGTATAAGAAGCAAAACCTGTTGTCCTCATTCTAAAGGAGAAAAAAAAACGAAATATTTATTTACTTAGTAACCCAAAGAGCGCGATGGCTCCGGGGCAGTGTGCAAGGTTCGCATTTGAGAAGATTAGGCTTCGATTCCTGATTGACCCCCGCTATGACCATGGTTCTTCCATGGTTTCCCTGGTCAGCAAGACGAATTCTGCAGCCTAGCAACACGGCTCTTCTCCCTCTATCTCTCCCATTTTATTTCTCTCTCTCTCTCTCTCTCTCTCTCTCTCTCTCTCTCTCTCCTCTCTCTCTCTCTCTCTCTCTCTCTCTCTCTCTCTCTCCTCTCTCTCTCTCTCTCTCTCTCTCTCTCTCTCTCTCTCTCCTCTCTCTCTCTCTCTCTCTCTCTCTCTCTCTCTCTCTCTCTCTCTCTCTCGTGTTACAGGACAATTCACAGCTGTGGATCAGATGGCGCAAAGGCTCCGCCAGAAAATGGCGTTCGAACCTTCACTGCCGAGTTGACCTCTCCCCCAATTCTGATGGAGAGGACTTTTGAGTCACCCTCAGAGGGTGTGAAGGGTTTGCCCCAAGCGTTTTTTAGTCGGGTGTTCAACCTAGCACTCGCGTCGTCCATTCCTGCAGCCAGTATGTCCTCTGCAGTTCCCTCATCTCATCCTTTCCTCCTAGAGTATACACACTGAAGTTCGAGTTGCGGGTCAAGGTGCTGGATGTCCTCTCTGTTATCATCTATCTCCAGAACAAAGATGCGCAGTATATCACCAAGTACATTTCCACTGTTATAGTTGCACTAATCGATAAAATTCTCTTGTAGGCTGAAAAGAACCTTCCGATATGGTAGAAAATTACAGGTGCATATTTTAAAAGATGGAAGTTGCTGGGTGAAGTATATTTTCTTTTTTTCCACTAATAATTTTGCTACAGATCTTGTTAACCTGTATTTCTTATTAAGACACTCTAGTGCCGATTCCTCCTATTTCAAACTAGCATCCTCCACAAGTTTCAGGGATTCCTGAAGAGGAAGACCAATAGTCTCTACAGTAAAATAAGACCTGGAGCTTACCTGGCGACGAATATGCTCAAGCTGTTCTAGGGAAGCAAGCCAGGTGAAAAGACGATTAGAAATCGACGCTTCGGGAGTGTGCATCTCTCCCATCATCAGGATATTTATAAAATGTTATAACCACAAATGAAACACTGGATATAACAAATATAAACAAAGACAAAGCACTATCAAAATTCGCATTAGTGAACAAAAGACTGTTTTCAGAAAATTAAATGCCAGTTCAGGAGACGGGGTGCGTATAAAAAAATTAATTGGGCCAAAGAAATGTAACTACTTAACTTGATTATCAAGCTGTATTGATCTGAGCTTCTTAAGTGGACGGATTTCCATTTAAGGCCGGTTTCCAAGAGAAGCTGAACTGAAGATGAACTTTTTCGAGTGAACCAGAACTGTTTTCGGAGAAATAAGGAATGTATTCGCATTGACCGCCATCATTTTCAATACCTGTTGTGATTTCAGATAAGCCCAATGTAAATTAGACAAGTGGTTAGGGTTCCATACACGATACCTGCCGGTCCTTCAGGCGTAATTTTGCGGCCCGCACCCATTACGGTGCCGCCGGTCGCTCAGGGAACGCACGGTATGTATACGGACAGTAGTATTATTCTGCAGTCATTATACACTACCAAAAATCATAACCAACTGATAGAAGTTATAATATACAAACTAGGAGAATTAAATAAAATTAAGTAGGAATAGAAGGAAACGAAATCGCAGATAAACTTGCGAAACACGCAACAACAAATTATAGCATAGAAAGCTACAACGGAATCCCCAAGTGTGGCATCAGGGAAAAAAGAAACGAGAAGACACTCAAAAACTAGGAGAAATAATGGCAAAATTCATCAAAAGGACAAGAGTCAAAAGAATATTTTCCCACAATAGCAAAAACGACTAGAACAAAGAATTAACCTTAACAACAAATCTCACTACGATCTTAACAGGAAATGGAAGACTGAAAGCAGAGAAGAGGAAACACAGATCACATCCTGTAGACTGCATCAAATAGAAGGACCAAAGGAAAAAGAAACTAAGGATGCAAATTAGCAAGAAAGGAGGGAAGTGGCCAGTACACAAAGCAGACTTGTGGGAGAGTATCCAAAGGACTTCAGTGCATATAATCATTCTAGAAAGTGCGAAATAACTAAAACAGAGATTTAAATAAACGAGTTAATTCTAAAAGACTTAAGTGATTATGTGGACACAATCAATCTGAAAAATACATAGGACTTTAAGACTTCAGTTAATAAGAATAATCAATCCTGAAACAAAGCACACTATAACATGTAATATCTCCATGTAATGGAACATGCGAATGAACAAATGATTATAAAAAATACGTCACCAAATCCCCCTACCCACGTATTCACCCACACATACAAAAAGGAAAGCACATTTAACATTTGAAAGACCGTCCATAGTAATGCTTGGGGGATATGCAAGCTGCGAAGATTCCTGCAGGCTTAGCTGCAACATACCTTGGAACTTAAGGTGAAAAGTGTAGACAATCATTACTTCTATTTCTGTCTGTTCTAAACCTTAAATAAAAACTGTCTCAGACGTTCATAATCATAGTGCCTTGAAAAATACGAAAAAAGGTACTTTTGTGTTCGAGTTAAATATTTTATGAGTAAATAATACTAACAATAATAATAGAACTAATATTTTTGTCATTATTATTACGACTTCATTTCTGTGGTCATGATTTCTAAACGCCTTCTGTCCATTTCAGCTCCACGGCTCTATGAATCATTACCATATCCTCCGCAAGAATTTTTAAAATCCAAATGAACTGGTAACCTCTGCTTCAGAAGTATCTTATGTCATTCTACAAATGTGGCCTGTTTCACGTTAGTTTTGAAGAATTTTTCTCAGACGGGACGTAACTACTACTTTCTTCCGTGCGGTAAATCCCAGAAGATTCCTTTAAATGAGATAGATGGCGCAGGTAGACGACTGTTGCGGCCATCTATCTGCCCGAGAAGAGGTAAAGAATAAAGGTGAACTGAAATGCCACGAAGTTTTGTGTGATCAAAGAGCCGCAATGCAACGTAACCAGAAAGTCGAACTAGCACTAGCGTGGGTTGGTTGTATACACTAATAAACCTATTAGTGAAGAAAAATGTCCTCGCTACCAAAAACTTAGGTGTGCAGTTGTTGCAGAGTACAATGAAGCTTCCTTACCTAACGTACAATCAAGACTTTAATTAGAACCTATATACAAAAAGGTGAAATGTTATCTACTATTATCACAGAATGACATTTTTCCTACATTTACTTTCAGACAGGTGGACAGATATATTCGATTGGATTGCACTGCATTGAGTAGAATACAAATGCCTACCAGTTTCGCCTCCAATAATTACAAGTAACCAAAATCTGATGATAGTTAACTCTTGTAAAATGATTTTAAACAATTTACTAAAAAGCGTTTACTCTAAAATAAAAACTTAAAATTTAACTCAATCATCATAGTTCCATACCTACCCATAAGCACATATCCTGTCCTGTTTATCTCTTATCTACTACAGACATAGTAGGCAGAAAAAAGTGCTGGTTGACTAAAGATATATGCATGAAACTATAAAAAAACATCAATTTATTTCAAATAATGTTCTTGTAGGTGGGATGGACATCGTCCATTGCCGAGGTATCCATTATTATAGTAGCCGCGTTCATTGCATCCCATACGACATCAAAGCAGAGCTTTCACTTCTGACCACAAATCCCACATGGAAGCAACTGTAAGTGTCTTCCACCCAAACATATGGGGTAGTCCTTACTACATTCACCAAGGTAAAGCGCTGTTGCGATGTTTTTCTTGTGTCCAAAGAACTTAAGTAGCTTCTATTAGCTTATCACACGTGCTTCTTATGTGTATTAATTAAGCTAATATTCATGGAAGTTACATAGTGTTTTACTTAGTGTGGTTAGTGTAGTTTTATAACTTTATCAGTGCTTAATAGTTATTAGCGTTTAGTACTTGCCTAATTTAATTAAGATGTGGAGACCGTGGGAATCGAACCTAACATGGATATGCTAACATGGATTTCCATTCATACTTGTAATATATACCTAACAGTATTTCTAACCTTTCTCGAGTTCTAAAGCATTTATGGCATATTTAATTATTATGCGGAATGTACATGATTATTTATTTAAATTGTTTTTAACAGAAGTCCCCCCCCCAACCCGAAAAAGTAGACTGCTTAACTTTATTCAAACTTGTTAAATTAGCAGACATACTTGTAAAAACCTGCCAGCATTTAAAAAGAGTAGTAGATTTTCCTTACTAGTTTTTCTTTAATTCCTTAGTTTCTACTTTTACTTTTCAGGTATTTACTGCTTCGTTAAATCAACTGAAATTTGAATCACCACCTGGGCTGCCATAGAATATAGGAAAATGTTTTAGGATAAATTGGCTCAGAATTGCAATAAACAAAGCTCTAACGTGGAATCTTTGTTTATAAATTATTATTAACTACCAGAATATCTAAAGTGCTTCTTTAATTTGCAAGTAAATATCCCTCGCAAATTCATGCACACTGATGCAATTTAACCCTATTAAAATTGTAATGATGTCCTACAACAAGGCATAGGAATGTTTTACTAAGCTTTCCTTGGATATTATGCTAAAAATACGCATTTAGTTATTGTAGGTAATATAAGTACTAATACCACAACAGCATACGTAATATCTATTTTCAATTGTGTTATAAGGCGTTGTAACATTATGTATTATTATAAGATACATTAATTATTTAAAATGCATATGAAAATATCAATAATTATTTCGTACAGTGAATTCATCTTTATTTTTCCTATTGGCTTCTAAATGTTATTTTAAACAACGGCAACCCTGGGTATTCTCAGCTGTAAACACGTGCCTAACATTCTTCACCCCTTTAACCCGGTAAGTGTATGCTAAGATTTTTATGATGGGTAAGAACAGTTTTTCCGTACAACGCCTGCCACCTGAGGATACTATAAGCGCGGTCACTATAATAGTACGAATTACTCAATATTTTGTATTCCCCTTAAAGATCTTTTGATATGCAATTGTTTCTCGCGATTACTTGGAAAGAGTGTGAAATTTTACGGCCAGAAAATATAATCCAGCTATAAAAATTTCACTACTGCTATTTTCTTTAAACCTATACAAAATGTTTAAGGCAACGCGATGTTTGAAATAGACTTGAAATAAATTACGACTCAATGAATGAAATAGATTTGAATTAAATTGCGACTCAATGAAAAAGAAGATTCAAGATTGAATAAAACTAAATTTCTTCCTAGATGCACCTACTAGATGCCAATATGTTTTCGTTCACTGACCACTGAAACTGAAAGATCAAAAAGAGTAAAACAAAAAAGGAGTTGCCTCAGAAACTTGAATGGATATGCGTAACCTATTGTCAAGCAGGACATGGAAGATTTGAATGTCTGTGTAGAACCTTTAAAAATGACCGCGCATGAAAAATAATATGTAACTGTTTCACCGTATAGGAAAAGGACTGCAATGTGATTTTATAACAGAATATAAATTTCGAAAAGTATACCTCTTTGTTTAAAAGCTCAACAGGGTGTCCTCTTAATAACACTTTTTTCTTTCTTTCTTTCTTTTTTTTTTTTTTTTTTTTTGGTCAGACTGGCATTTCTCCTTGAAAGGAGAGCCTCTATCTTTGGGTTTGCTAGCTAGCTACTGCCAGTCAAAATCCTTCTTTTATCAAATGTATTACTACTGAGATTCTGAGATACTTATTTCGATTAACATGAAGATAGAAGAATAAGTCTTATCGCTACCACTTTTAGTGTAGAAAAAGAAAAGCATTTGTTTTTTATCTTTCCTTACGAATTAAAGTCATTGTGAAGTACAAAACGACTTCACGTGATACCACTTCTGTAAATTCGTTTAATTCAAATTTATTGGGTTTTGGAAAGCGTCGCTTAGTATATTGCGTTTCTCAAACGAAATACGACTGCCAGCAAGAAAACTGCTTTACCGAGAAGGGCAGTTTTCCAATTAATCCACCCCTGATTCGTATGCATTACGTGGGACATGAGCTGAATTGAAAACCAAAAGCTATGGTCTTAAGTGTGTAGCTTTGCTGCAGAACATCCATTATCTAGTGCACTACTTATTTCCCTACAGACAGCATCCCACATTACTTCCCCGTGCTCTCTTTCTTTTCTTGTTTGCTTCTTTTCGTTGACCTGATAAAGCTGGCTCACCTTTGTTTCTCCTCCAATGCAAAATAAATACAGCCTGCCGTATTTTTATCCAAACTAAAAACAGTACCTCAGACATACACAAAAGTTGTGTAACTGGTACCCACTTTCTCTTTGCACTGCAAATGGTTCGATATCTGCTGGTCGCCCACCACTCTGACCATGGGTTTTCCGTGGGTTTTCCCTGGTCGGCAACGCAAATGCAGGATTAATGTCTTCTACCACGGGTCTCCTTTCTCAAGTTTCCTCTTATTTGGTCTCCCTCAATATCACAAGACGATTTCAAACCCTTTTTTTTTTCGTCTCCGCCTCAGGTTAGTCATCAGAGTCGCGCGTTCCCGCAATTCCCAGTACTTATTGGAAGGGACCTTTGAGCCACCTACAGGCACCTTGGGCAAGACGAGAAAAAGCGCTTCAACCAAGTAGTAAGCCAATAATTATAATTTTTAGGAAACTGCGTGTCTCTGCAGCTTATCATATAGTTTAACTCTAAATTAGCTTGTATGCATAGTTACAGGTCAATAGCGTGTTTAGATTTATTTTTGAATGTCCATTTTCAACAAGACAAGTATAGAGCTTTCACGAAAATGGAGGATCTGGAAAAACTAGTAGTGATTAAATACTTCCATTTGAAAGGATTATCGTCTAAAGAAATCAATGGAGGAAATGGACAGTACGTTGAAAGTCTCTGCCCACTTCATATGCAATGATTAAAAGGTGTATTGCAGAGTTTGAGACGTAGGAACACTAGTGATGAGCCTCGCTCTGGACGCCATGTGGAAGTCACAGCTCCAGTGATCATTGAAAAAAGTCGTTTAGTACTGGAAGACCGCCAATTAAACTTGTTTGAGATATAAGTGCAGATCATATTTTAGGTTATGTTTTGGGCTTTCACAAGATATGTGTAAGATGGGTGCTGCGTTTGTTGACATCTAACCAAACGTTGCAAAGAAAAGAATGTTTCTGTAAAGAATTTGGAGCTCTGCCGTAAAATTCCCAGTGAATTTTTGATACGGCTTATTACCATGGATGAAACTTG
>JAUKNK010001103.1:0-37371 GCA_030765055.1 Mantis religiosa
TTTCTTTCCTTCTTTCCTTCTTTCATTCTTTCCTTCGTTCCTTCTTTCCCTCCTTCTTTCCTTCATTCCTTCTTTCCTTCTTTCCTTCCATCTTTCTTTCCTTCTTTCTTTCCTTCTTTCCTTTTTTCTTCCGTTCTTTCCTCCTTTCCTTCTTTCCTTCTTTCTTTCGTTCTTTCCTTCTTTCCATCTTTTTTCTTTCCGCCTTTCCCCCTTTCCTCCTTTCCTTCTTTCCTGCTTTCCTTCCTTCTTTCCTTCTTTCCTTCTTTCCTTCCTTCTTTCCTTCTTTCCTTCCTTCTTTTCTTCCTTCCCTCTTCCCTTCTTTCCTTCTTTCCTTCTTTCCTTCTTTCCTTCTTTCCTTCCTTCTTTCCTTCCTTCCTTCTTTCCTTCTTTCCTTCTCTCCTTTATTTCTTTCCTTCTTTCCTTCTTTCTTTCATTCTTTCCTCCTTTCCTTCTTTCCTTCTTTCTTTCCTCCCTTCCTCCTTTCCTCCTTTCCTCCTTTCCTCCTTTCCTTCTTTCCTTCTTTCTTCTTTCCTTCCTTCTTTCTTTCTTTCCTTCTTTCCTTCCATCTTTCCTTCCATCCTTCCTTCCTTCCTTCCTTATCATTAAACCCAAGATGATTAAAAAGTCAATTCTTCATTCTAAAGAACCTTGATTTCATTCATGGTATAATCCGATTGTAAGAATAAATAAAAATAATCATTCTTTTGAACTTTTTATCATAGAAGATTAGCTTCTTTCCTTCCTTACCTCTTCGCTTCTTTCCTTCTTTCCTTCTTTCCTTCTTTCCTTCCTACTTTCCTTCTTTCCTTCTTTCCTTCCTTCTTTCCTTCTTTCTTTCTTTCTTTCCTTCTTTCCTTCTTTCCTTCTTTCCTTCTTTCTTTCCTTCTTTCTTTCCTTCTTTCATTTATTCCTTCTTTCCTTCTTTATTCTTTCCTTCTTTCCTTCTTTCCTTCTTTCCTTCTTTCCCTCTTTCCTTCTTCCCTTCTTTCCTTCTTCCCTTCTTTCCTTCTTTCCTTCTTACCTTCTTTCCTTCGTTCCTTCTTTCCTTCTTTCCCTCTTTCCTTCTTCCCTTCTTTCCTTCTTTCCTTCTTTCCTCTTTCCTTCTTTCCTTCGTTCCTTCTTTCCTTCTTTCCTTCCTTCCTTCTTTCCTACTTTCCTTCTTTCCTTCTTTCCTTCTTACCTTCTTCCTTCTTTCCTTCTTTCTTTCTTTGGTTCGTTCGTTCTTTCTTTCCTTCTTTCTCTCTTTCTTTCTCTCTCTTTCTCTCTCTCTCTTTCTTTCCTACGTTCCTTCTTTCTTTCTTTCCTTCCTTCTTTCTTTCTCTTTTACTTTCCTTCTTTCTTTCTTCCTTCGTTCCATCCTTTCTTTCTGTCTTCCTTCCATCCTTTCTTTCTTTCCTTCTTTCCTTATGTCTCTGTTTCTCTCTTTCATTCTTTCTCCCATTCTGTGTTTCTCAATTACTCTCTTCCTCACTTTCTCTCTTGCTTTCTGTCTTTCTCTCTCATTCTTTCTTTCTCTCTCATTCTTTCTCCCTTTCCTTCTCTCTCTTTCTTTCCCTCTCTCTTTCTCGCATCCTTTCTCTATCGCTTTCTTTCTCCCTTTCTTTCATTCTCTCTCTCTTTCTTTCTTTCTTTCTCTCTTTCTCTCTCCGTCTTCCTTTCTTTTTTCTTTCTTTCTTTGTTCCTTTCTTCCTTCCTTCCCTTCTTTCTTTCTTTCTTTCTTTCTCTCTTTCTGTATTTATTTATTTCTCTCTTTGTCTCTTTCTTTCAATCTTTCTTTCTTTCTGTCTGTCCTTTTTTCTTTCTTTCTTGCCTTCTTTCTTTCTTTCTTTCTTTCCTTCTTTCTTTCTTTCTTTCTATCTTTCTTTCTTTCCTTTTTTCTGTATTTCTCTTTCTCTCTTCCTTCCTTCCATCTTTTCTTTCTTTCCTTCTTCCTTTCTTTCTCTTACTTTATTTCCTTCCTTCTTTCTCTCTCTTTGCTTCTTTCTTTCTCTCTCTCTTTCTTTCTCTCTCCTTTGCTTTGTCTCTCTTGCTTTCTCTCTTTCTTTCTGTGTTCCTTGCTTTCTCTCCTTCTCCTCATCTCTCTCCCTTTCTCTCTTTTTTCTTTCTTTCTTTCTCTCTCTTTCTCTATTTTCTTGTTCTCCCTTTCTTTCTCTCCATCTCTTTTTCTCCTGTCCTCTCTCTTCCATTCTCTTTATTTCTCTCCTTCTTTCTCTCCCTATTCTCTCTCTTTTCTCTCTCCCTTTGTCTCTCTTTCTCTCTTCATCTCTTTCTCTCTTTCTCTCTTTCTTTCTGTCTTTCCTTTTCTTTGTCTCTCTTTCTTTCTCTCTCTCCTTCCCTTTCTTCCTGTCCCTTTTTCTCTTCCTTTCTGTCTCTATTTTTCTTTCTTTGTTTCTTGTCGATATACATTTGAATGAAAGAATTGTTAAGATTATACGTTTTCCTCCACTTATTTTCCTGTTAATTATTTCCTTATCTTTTACCGTAAGCACGGTCTAGAGTAATACGTGGTCTGGGCAGTGGATATACTTAGAGGATAGTATAGTTATTGTTTCCCTCCGGCGTATGGTGCGAATCTTTGTGTAAGGAAATTGGAGTCATCGAGAAAGGGAAGTGATATTCAATCTGGAAGCGTTAGGAAACCCATTGATCTAAACCTGTCGCCTTCAGATCTGCACAGCCTTTGCGTTCTCCCGCCTTACCCTGTGCTGTCGGAAGTTTAATATATGCAATAAGCCTCAAGGCTAAAATCCTCCTCCATATCTGATACGTGTTCCGATAACTAAGACTGCGGCCTGTAGCTCTGAAATCAAAACACGAAGGTGGAAGTGGCAGAAGTTCTATAGTATTACATCTTTGAGTTCTAATTAGCATTAACATTCTAGAAAAGAGCAGCTTCATTATCGGTTTCAGAGCACTAAATAACTTATAAAGGTGTGCTGGGAGAGGGATACAAGGCTGGAGAGGGAGTGAATGCAAGTGAAGGATTAAAGAGAGTGAAATGAGAATGAAGGAAAGGGAGAGTGATATAGGGAAGGGGTAAAGTAGTTAAGAAGGGGAGAGGAAAGAGGAAGAGAGGTCCCGTAAGTAACAAAACCAGGTGAACGAAATTGTGGATTGTGCTAAAGGTCCCCTGAGTTGCACGTGATCATTATTTGGCATAAGCAAATCCAGACTTTTTAAACACCGTCCGTATCTACTATAAATATTCCAATTGAGAAAACCTCAACTTTTCTGCCGCATATAAAAGTAAGTTGCAGATTGCTGCTTCTAATACCATTTGCCTATTTTGGTTTCTTACATTCTCTACCACATATCTATTTGGTAGAGAAAAGATTATTGTACTTAAAATATCTATATTGACAATTCACCATTGAGGCATGTTTTGAGGGCCCTAATTACAGAAAAATAATTTCAGAAGACGTCTCTGTATATCTGACTGCATCCGTGAACTCTTTCATTTGGAAACCGAA
Source organism: Mantis religiosa (assembly GCA_030765055.1). Lineage (NCBI taxonomy): Eukaryota > Metazoa > Arthropoda > Insecta > Mantodea > Mantidae > Mantis > Mantis religiosa. Next base: position 3,471 of record JAUKNK010001103.1, read on the forward strand.
TATTGTATAGTGAAGAAAGTTAGTATTTAAATTTATTATCTTATAGAGCTTCATTATTAAAAAAGTGTACGAATATATTTATTTTTAAAAGCTGAATTCACTGATTTTATTCAAAAGACCGTAAAGTTATATGAGAAAATAGAAAGCATGCTTTAAACTTTATGGAAATAGTCTATGAAAATCCCTTCATTTGGAAGCAATTTTGTGTAACTTTTAAATGTGTGAACTTCAAGAGATAGATGGGAACTTATTCCTTCAAATATATTTAAAACACATAGTTCATTTGAAATAAGCTATTGATAACATTAATGGTTTCCGAGGTCAATATATTTTTTTTCAATCATACTGAAATGTTATATTGAGGGTCTTTTATTTTTGGAATATCGACAGTGGTGTTAACCCGTATTCAGTGGTTTTACACATTGCTCACATACCACACAGCACACACACGCACACACACAAACAAACACACCCACATACACACACACACGCACACACACAATTTCCACACTATAGAGAGGATAGGGAATTATGCTTTTTTAGAGAAAAATTCCCATCTGCTACCCGTAAATCAAACCAGAGACCTCTCGTAAAGTAGATAGGTGATCCACAGATTGAGCTAGATGATCAGCCATGCGATGTTATTGTTTCTAAAAATGTCAAGTGCTGCTGCTATTTACTGATTTCTCGCGAATTCACGTTAGAATATGCAGAATGAATATGTGGTTTTGAGGTTTCAGTTTCTTGTATTTTTCTTTTAATTTACGTGCTCCAACGTTAAATCACACCGGACGATGAACGAAATTTGTGAAATGACGTCCAAATGAGCCCTGGGTCAATAAGGTTTACAGTCACCAGACATTCATCTTTCAGGATAAGGGAAACCCCAAGAAAAGGACCTCATCTAGAAAACTCACTGTGACCGAATTTAAAACTCCGCACCTCTTGATTATGTAACACGCTGCCCCCTACTCTACATGCCAGCACATAGTGACTACTTTTATGTCTGTTTATCTATGGTTTCCTCCATAACCGTTGTATCTTCAGCGAACTACAGTCACCGCAATGGAAATCTTTACATTGTAAACACAAGGTAAATCTTCACATACACAATGCGTTCTGTATGTTCTGCTCCCACCAGTACAAAAATAGGAGGGTGGGGCTGCAAATCACGTGATTCTCGAGTGCACAGCAGCAATTCCTTTCATTAGCAGTCCAGGTCTCAGTCTGCCTCTGGTATTTGCGTACAGCAAGCTGTTTATTGTGCGTTGTTGTCATCCAATTTTTGATCTCAGAGCTGTCTTTGAAGGTGTGTACTTCTGCATCCAATAAACAAAATGGCAATAAACAAAATGGGACACAAGTAGCTCACTTGTGAGGAGAAGATTCGTGCTTTAACTCTGCTAGAGGTAAAGTACCTCTGTAATTTGTATGGCTGTTGATCTAAACGTTTCGAGACAAGCCATTTACGACCTTAAATCGCAGCAGCACCTTTGCCATGTGGCACCACACCAACTCAATAAACAGGCATAAGTGGTAAAAGAAAGACTTCTCCATGGACCAATGACCTTCTAAAACGTGAAGTGATAGCTAATCCATGGATTACCGCAGCAGCTTTAAAAAAGAATCATCCAGAACTTCTCAAAAGTGCTGCAACCCAGACTATTCAGCATCGGCTCCATAAAGACTTAGATTTACCAACTCCGTGTGCTGCCAAGAAGCCTCTTCTAACTGAAGCTATGATGAAGAAAAGAGTACATTTCTGCCAAAAAATGTCAGCACTGGAAATCAGAGGACTGGCGCAAAGTAATGTTTCCTGATCAAAATACTTTCAAACTTTTCAGAGGAAAGTCCTAAAAGGTGAGAAGGCCAAACAATGTGTCACAGTATGATCCAAAGTTTACTGTCAAAACTGTTAAGCATCCAGAAAGTGTGATGGTATGGGGTGATTTGAGTGGTAATTGTGGTAGTGGTGGCTTGTACTTTCTCCCTAAAAATCTAACAATGAAGGGAAGTAACTATTTAGAAGTGTTGCAACAGCATTTGTCACATTTTGGCCAATTCATCAGTGTCAGTTCTTTATGAACAATGGTGCCCCTGCTCACAGAACAAATATGGTTCAGAAGTTCCTAAAAGAAAATAATATACCTGTATTTGACTGACCTGAAAATTCCCCTGACGTAAATTCAATAGAAAATGCTTGGGATCAAATGAAAAATAAAATTGAAGTGTTGCAACCATCGAATATTAAGCAGCTGCAGGAGTTGTTGAAGTTAGTAGTGGAAATGGACAAAAAATATTTTGAAAATATAGGAATTTCGATGTCCAGGAGACTCATGAAGGTGATATAAGTTAAAGGAAATATGAGCAAGTACTAATTATATGGAGAAACTGAAAATGAAACCCTATAAAGTCAGTGTTTGTTGTTTTTATTATCATGTAAAGATTTCCACTGCGGGCTATTTATGCCTAAGTTACTGCAATTTATTAAAGTACAAAATGAACCCTTCGTAGGGATAGTGTGTAGAAGTTAAATAAAATTAAACTATCGTGGATAGAAAAGGTCATGTGAACGTATCACATAGATTTTAATTAATGTAGGGCTCTATAGGTTTGTGGTAGTGAGGAAAGCATTGCATTCCAAAAACAGGTCTGTACCAATGTAACGGTTGTTTTGGTTTAGACCCGAGAGTTGAAAAATGTTTAAATATGTGGTTTAAGAATCGATATCGACATGATAAATAGAGTAAGAAAGGGAATTGTTAAAATTCAGTAGGTCATGAGATGACGCAGCATGTAAGTGATATGATTTGAATGTTTTACGATTGGTAGTTTTTTGTTGTTGCTGTTGTAATTTACGTCCTCCAACGATAGGTCATATCGGACGATCATTGGAATGGGTGAAATGATGCTCAAATGAGCTCACGGTACATGGAGCTTAGGGTTACCCGACATTCGTCTTTCAGGATAACGGAAAGCCCCGGAAAATACCTTATCCAGTTAACCCTCCCTGATCAAGATTCGAACTCGGAACCTCTTGAACGTGAGGCCTATCTGAATCTTTGGCTCACATCTGGCACTCTGTATATAAAAAGATCTTCATATCTGCTTCAGTCTGAGCGATGAAAACTCCTAATTTTCAGAAGTGGTTCGCTAGTGAAAAGGATAAGTTTTCTAAATGAGCTTCAATACCAATAAATTCTGTTTACTTTAAAAATATCCAGATGTTCAATTTAATTTGTATTATTTATACAATTTTTCGTATAGAACTTGACAATTATATTGCATACCTTAATTAAAATTAACAGAAAACTGACGTGTCACCATCCAGGAGGGCAGCAGACAAACCACAACCTCAGCTGCAACACAGGAAGACATCAGATGAGAATAATCCCGTTCCACATGATCGCCGCAGACTTCGAGAACACCATCCCCCCAGCACCACCAAAATACCTGTTACAACAAGATGCTGGGGAAATGCTTACATTAGGCCACTGTTATTAGAAAATATTTTTTACACATTTCTCTTCTTCTTTCTCTGGTACCAAATGCCATAATGGATTTGGGGCAAAGTTTAAAGGATGGTACAGACTCGTTCAGAATGTTCTATTATGTGTTTCAAATGGGAAGGTGTTTGTTCTTGAGCACTACTAGCTGAGCAACCAATCGGAGTCTTGCGGTGTTGTCGTATTGCATTCTCGACAAGTGCTATGTGAGGAGCTCCAACCTAATCAATCTGTAGTCGCGCTAAGACAAAAATTCAAATTTTGCCAAATCTGACCCATGTGGAAGGTAGAGAGTAATGTATCTAACATAACCATGAAAACCCCATATTTTGGCTCAAATAATTTTTCTAATACAAATAAATAAAGCACTATTACCTGTATTATAACAATAAATCGCGACGTAAGCACTGTATGAATATCATTCTTTGTTGGCATGTATGCGTGTACGTATATTTGTAATTACTCAGAACTGAAACGTAAATGTTTGACATGAAGTGATAAAAGAATTACTTTGTATAAGCCAATTCGAGCGAGAGGAAACAATAAATTTCCTACTGCCCTGGCAGAGAGTGTCTGGTCACATTATATCTTTGTTTATGAATGGTTCGTAATCTCTGTTTACTCTAGAGAGTTCCAAATTGTTGGTGTGTATATGTACATATAGCTTTAATTACTAAGAACTGAAATTTAAACTACTGACATGACGTGATAAAAGAATTACTGTGAATGAGTCAAGGTGTCAAATTCAAGAAAGAGCAAACACTTCAGTTCGTGTTAGGCTGTGGAATGCTGTATGCTTATGTTTATGAATGAATTATGGATAAGAAGTGTTTATTTACTCAGGAGAGCTCGGATCAATATCATTCAATTGTTATTTACACAACAGTAGATAACAGTTAAATAGTGCAATAGCTTCTTGCGGTAAATTTAGCGGCAAGTCAAAAAGGCTGGTATTGCGAAGTCTGACTCGAAGTGCTCTTTTTAGGTGTACACGTTCTTCAAAATATATGCAGAAACAAAACCTAAAATGAGATATTGCAAAGAGTACTTCCATTTAAAAACACGGAAGAAGTGTATCAGCTGGATCAACTTGCAATTGAAATGGGACACGGGATAATACGGCTCCAACCTTACCACTGCCAATATAATCCAATTGAGTTGGTGTGGCTCTGCGGTTGCTAACAAAAATAATACTTTTAAACTGACAGATGTTAAACGACTTGTTTATGAAGAAATTGACAAGGTAACACAACAGGACTGGGAAAACTGCGTGAGGCATGCAGAAAACCTTAAAGAAGACGATTTTAAGAAACAAATAGCACGTGACGAGATTTTGGAACCTATAGTCATACATTTGCAAGACTCAGACGATGAAGACAGTAACAATAACGAATTGTATCTTAACGAAATTGACATTGACAGCGATGGATGAGCCACTGGCAGTTCCATTGGATTAGAAAAGCAAGTAATTCATAAATTATAATAATAGTTACGGTATTTTAAAATATACATAAGTTGCGAAAATGCTTTTTCCAAATTTTGATTTTGGCAACTGCATCACTGTAAAACTTTGTAAAATATAATTTGCTTACCCTTACGTCTACGCCAAAAAGACCTGCATGTTGTATGTGTGTGCGAGAGAGAGAGAAATATAAAAGGAGTGTGGTAACAAGCTGGCAACGCTGAACGTGATACCATCTGATTAGCTGGACTCCAGAACCCTTCCCATTAGAAACACATAATAGTGTTCAAAAAGGTCCTTATTTGAAGGACCTTGTTTTACGTTTATCGTCAATATCTATAACTGATTTTATAAAAAATATCATACGCTTATATCGCAAAATGAGATTCGTGGTGGACAACATGGCGCTGGGGCGGGTTTTCCCCTGGATCTCTGGTTTCTCCCGCCATCTCATTCAACTTAATTTCATGTATAATCAGTGTCACCGCCTGCGGTGCTGTATGTAGTAAAAGCGGTCGTTAAACACACACACACACACACACACACACACACACACACACACACACACACACACACACACACACACACACACACACACACAGACACACACACACACACACACACACGCTTAAAATATTCTCACGTAGATAAAACGCACAGTTTCCACTATAACATAAAATTCCTGATGTTATATATCTGATTTATGTTAAACAACATTTTGTAATTTATGCTATTTCGAAGCTATTCACTGATAATTTAGCTATTTTAGGTAGTGATTGAGTCACCAAATTAGTCCCAAACTTGAAACTTTGGTTTTTATTGTAGACCTATAAATCGGAACTTCCTGTGCAAATTAAAACATATTTTTATGAGTGTGCAAAATAAACCTGCTTTCTATAGATTTTCTAAAAGTGTACTTTATGGGAGTACCACTTCACGGAATAAGTAAGTCATAACTGCTGTAATTCTAGCGCAGGGTCTCATGTTTCCGTATAACTAAAATAGGCTTCTTTATATAAAACTGTATGTTACTATTTTCTCCATCTTCGCTTTGGACGCTTTTGCTGTGAATGACATTTTCTACCATAAATGACTGATTTCTCAAAATCGATTGAAAATTGATACAAAATTCCTGTATTATTTAAAAAAAACCTTGATACTCCTAAAGTTATAATTTGGCTTCAATGTAGCTGATGTTTAAGGTTTATAAAATTAGTTGCAGCCCATTTGTTAAAAAAGTATAGTGACGATAACACTTCTCATTATTATTATTATTATTATTATTATTATTATTATTATTATTATTATTATTATTATTATTATTATTATTATTATTATTATTATTATTATTATTATTATTATTATTATTATTATTATTATTATTATTATTATTATTATTATTATTATTATTATTATTATTATTATTATTATTATTATTATTATTATTATTATTATTATTATTATTATTATTATTATTATTATTATTATTATTATTATTATTATTATTATTATTATTATTATTATTATTATTATTATTATTATTATTATTATTATTATTATTATTATTATTATTATTATTATTATTATTATTATTATTATTATTATTATTATTATTATTATTATTATTATTATTATTATTATTATTATTATTATTATTATTATTATTATTATTATTATTATTATTATTATTATTATTATTATTATTATTATTATTATTATTATTATTATTATTATTATTATTATTATTATTATTATTATTATTATTATTATTATTATTATTATTATTATTATTATTATTATTATTATTATTATTATTATTATTATTATTATTATTATTATTATTATTATTATTATTATTATTATTATTATTATTATTATTATTATTATTATTATTATTATTATTATTATTATTATTATTATTACTATTACTATTATTATTACTATTACTATTACTATTACTATTACTATTACTATTACTATTACTATTACTATTACTATTATTATTATTATTATTACTATTATTATTATTATTATTATTACTATTATTATTATTATTATTATTATTATTATTATTATTATTATTATTATTATTATTATTATTATTATTATTATTATTATTATTATTATTATTATTATTATTATTATTATTATTATTATTATTATTATTATTATTATTATTATTATTATTATTATTATTATTATTATTATTATTATTATTATTATTATTATTATTATTATTATTATTATTATTATTATTATTATTATTATTATTATTATTATTATTATTATTATTATTATTATTATTATTATTATTATTATTATTATTATTATTATTATTATTATTATTATTATTATTATTATTATTATTATTATTATTATTATTATTATTATTATTATTATTATTATTATTATTATTATTATTATTATTATTATTATTATTATTATTATTATTATTATTATTATTATTATTATTATTATTATTATTATTATTATTATTATTATTATTATTATTATTATTACTATTATTATTATTATTATTACTATTATTATTATTATTACTATTATTATTACTATTATTACTATTATTATTACTATTATTATTATTACTATTATTACTATTATTATTACTATTATTATTACTATTATTATTACTATTATTATTATTACTATTATTATTACTATTATTATTACTATTATTACTATTATTATTATTATTATTACTATTATTATTATTACTATTATTACTATTATTATTATTATTATTATTATTACTATTATTACTATTATTATTATTATTATTATTATTATTATTATTATTATTATTATTATTATTATTATTATTATTATTATTATTATTATTATTATTATTATTATTATTATTATTATTATTATTATTATTATTATTATTATTATTATTATTATTATTATTATTATTATTATTATTATTATTATTATTATTATTATTATTATGTAATTTACGTCCTCCAAATTTAAGTCATATAGGATGATGAATTAAATGGGTGAAATGATGCTCAAATAAGTCCGAGGTACATGGAGCTTAGAGTTACGCGAAATTCGTCAATCAGGATAAAGAAAAACCCAGGAAAAACCTTATTCATGTAACTCACCCTAACCAAGATTCGAACTCTGTACCTCTTGAACGTGAGGCAGACACGCTACCATTTACGCTAACGTCTACACTACCAAGGCGGGCTTATCCGCATTATTATATAGCAGGAGGAAATTAAACTGCAATTATTAGAAACGACAGCCACATTTTTGAGATAATGGTTTATGAATTTAGCAAATTTATGCAAATAGTGCTTGCCCTGTACCATTAATATATTAAACAATGAATTCACCCCGGGGTGTTGAGCAGGCGGTAGCGTCTGTTGTCGCATCGGGAACGCCGTGGGTTCAATTCTCGTGACCGACTGTTTAGACACCTTTAGGGCATTAAAAAGCTACCTTGCCTTTTGGCAATTTCAACTCCTGAGTTGATTTTGTGCGTCAATGTATGACTCGTGAAGGGATGTGTATCTATCATCACTGAGCTACAACCGATTCAGCAATCAAAAACCTGAACAAAAGCTGCCGAGAAGCGACATTCTATCCCACCCGCAAGTCTAACACCAACGGCTGTTGGGAACGTAACAGTAGCTTATTTATGTATTTACTACATGTAGCAAGGCCCCAACTCCGCTGCCGTTACCCTCCTGAGTTGGTTTTTCTCTCTTTGTTTTTCTTTTACCCTTTTTTTTTTTTTTGCACCGGTGAGGTCGCGTTTCTGGAGCATCAAATAAAATGTCTATTTTATTTCTTATCTAGCAACACCTAGGTTCTTTTCCTACAAAGCGTATTGCTGCAAGAGGGAAAAATGGTGAGTTAGTGGTATCATATTTTATATTTTACTTGTCGAACCCTTATATTCTTTTGAGAAATAACCTTTAACACAATTCCTTTGGGAATAATAAATCCTTTGTTGTATATTATCTTTATTATAGGCAGTAAAGGAAATGCCACTCTTTCACTTTCTCTACCTGTTGTCTGTGTTAGAGCAAGCATTGCATTTCACCTAAAATCCGACATAGATATTGTACCATAGTTACCTGTTTTAGAGGTCCAATGAATCTTAAAAAAAACCACCTGCAGTGTTAGGCCCGCGTCCTTGTGTATAGTTATCATAACATGTCATAACATGTTCGAGATCTTCTCGGGGGTTGGGGTTGAGATTTGGGATTAGGATTTCATTACAGAGGGAGTTCGATACGTAGGCCACCATGCTGGGCTCATTGATCCTATGCCCCCAAGTGGGGGCATCTCCAGGAGGAAAGATAAGGCGAAGGAGACAGAGGGCGGTTGACCCAGGGAGTCACGACAGTACAGAGGGCAGGGTCCCTACAGTTTACTTGAAGAGAGACTTCCCCCGAAAGGCCAGGACAACGAACCCGCTCCCCTACAGCGGGACGGCAACGAGCCCAGTAGCCGAGCCCTACTGCAGGCGATCCGATCCCCTAGGTTCCCTGACTGGCGGTCAGGAAATGGTCCCAGCAGAGCAGCGGAGACAGGCAACCGACCTACCGGAGCAGGAAGTAGTTTTCCTTCAGAGCATATCATCCCGCCATGCATCTCCGAGACACCCGCCTACACTTCTACCCTGAAACAGACCACCAGATGAGAGATGAAATGGAGGGACAGGAGAAGCGTAACTACCAAGAATCGATGATAGCCTACCAAGGACACAAAATACCTATACAGACCACCGTAAAATACTTGGGAATATGGCTTTACAGAAAACTAAGCACCAAACCACATTTCCAGCAAAAGATGAAAGAAGCAAAAGCAGCAATCTCCACCCTACACTACTAATGAAAAATAGGTAAAATAGGACTCTCAGCACCGATCCTCAACCAACTCTATAAGACAATAGTAATGCCATACTTTACCTACGCCGCCATCCTCACCTTCCCGATAACGACCACATATATCAAAACCAGGCTGCAACAGATGGAAAGAAAGTGCTTAAGAATAGCCAACAAACTCGTACCGTGGCATAAAAACGAAGAGGTGTATGACATCTGTAAGGCAACCCCACTTGAGTAACACATACAAAACCGAATGTACAGGTACATCGCGAAGTCGTCCGAGAGACCGTACAGGAAGCAACAGATTGAACCAGCAGAAAACTATAAGAAGACGGAGACCACAGCCCTACAGATCGTCACCTTGATACAACACCACGCCATGATCAAGGAAACCGAGGACGAGATCCAAGAACATCTCCGAATAATTCTAATTTAACTGACAATTGTGACTCAACACATACCATAACTGTACACATACCATTAGATTGTTTAAAAAAATACTAAAAACAAAACAAAAAATATATAACAAAAAATATATAAAAATAAAAACAATAAACAAACATAAAAAATAGTAAATAAAAGTATATATGACAAAATAGTAACATTATTAAAATTAGCCAGTAACGACACATGACAAATCATTAGTACATGCAAATGTAAATAAATAAAGCAAAAAAAAAAAGCTGCCCTCCCTCAACCCCAAATAAAGTCAAGGTTGAAGAGGGTACACCCCTGAAGCAGCCATAGGGCAAAATAAGCAAGGGTGAAATAAACCCACGGGCGAAATAAGCCCTTAAACCCCAGTAGTATTAGGTACAGGAAATTCAGGGGATGTAATTAACTTTCCCAGAATTCACCTAGCGACCCGGGGAAGTCCTCGAAAAAGCCCATGGGTCGGTTAGATCAGCCGCGGGTATCAAACCCGGACCTCCCGAATGCGGGCCACAGACGAAACCGTCTGAGACATCCCCCTCAGTTCTTTACAAATAATGTGTGTTATATGTGTTATATGGAGTGATACATTTGTGGTTAACACATATAATAAAATATCCTGATGATGAGAGGAGAGCGTACGCAAGTACGCTCCCGAAATGTTGATTTCTAATCGTCTTTTCACCTGGCTTGATTCCCGAGAGAAGATCACGAACATATTCGTCGCCAGGAAAGCTTCAGGTCTTATTTTATGTAATAGCATGTCATAACATGAGCATAATATTCGGAAATGGACAAATTTTATATTTGATCCCAACACTATTTCTTTATCTGTAGTTATCTATCATTTCTTTATCTGTAGTTGTCTCGTTATGGACTAACGACTTTGACAAAATGCCTTAATCATGTTTAAAATTGTTTGCTGATTAATAAAATATAAGATAGTATTTTATTATATTTTTGTAAAGTCCTTCTGGGAAGCCCCCAATCAAGGGATTAATAGTTCAGTTCCCTTTGATACAAATATTAATATGTCAGGTGCCAAAATGATGCGAGGTTTATTTAGTTATGATTAATATTGATATGTTTAAAATGATGAGAGTTTTGTTTTGAATTGGTATTAATTATAGGTGGCCATGACCGAATAAAGTAGGTCACAAACAGGTATAGAGTATGTTAATATCCAATCTAGATAAATGGTAAATATAATAAATTAAATAGTAAGATAAAATTATAAAAGAAAATTGTTTTTAGGATTTTATATTTGGAAAGTTAGAAAACTATATAATTCAAAATTAATGTATTGGCCACAGTAAAAAAGATGTAAACTATAATAATTGGTTACCATGATAATTAGGAAAAAGTCAATAAGTAAAGAGGACAAGTTAGCGTCTTTTGTGTCCTGATCGAAGAGCGAGCAGACACGCGTGCTAACAATTGCATGAACTGTACTAATTATTCATCATCGATATAATGAAGTTTCGACATAGTGCAACCTTATTTTCGGAATACTAATATTTGAAAAGCGAAGAAATTGCGTGTGTGTAAAGACAACAGAAATCTGAGATGATGAGGCAAAGATGGTGGCGCAGGGTAGGAGAGATGAGGTTTGCTCTCGGGGTATGCGTAAGGATGGTTCTAATGACACCGGAATGTCCGTTTCAAACTGATTTAATGGCTGCTTTTTTATAATCACATCAAACTTGAAGTTGCTGACCACGGTTATCAATATATTTCACTGTTTAGTGTGACCGCATGTAGACTACTTAGTACGAGATAATACCTAATTCTTGTTCCCTTCGCCCAAGGCAAAAAAAAAAAAAAAAAAAACAGATGACTGTTTTAATCGGCCGCCAGCCGGGGACTGTCTGTCCTCACTGTGCACAGCTGCCTGTGAGTGTGTGACTTTCACACCTTGAAACCAATTATTCACAACAAAGCTCCCTTTTGGGACTATTTTGTCCATTGTGCTTATTAGTCTCGGTCATGCCATTATTAAGTGTCCGAAGAATACCCTTTAAAATTAAGTCAAGTGTTACCCATTTAAGATTGTTGCTAAGAAAGTTCTTTCTTACGTTTTCCTTTGTTAAAACTATTCAACTCAGCTGCACGTGCACCTGTTTCACAAGAAATATACATTCCTTTGAAATTGCGGCATACCCGCATGTCAGATTTCAAATTGGTTGGTGTTTACTTTTGATTTGGGTTCTAATTGGAGCTATGAGATCTCTTGTTCTTCAGGTGAATGGTTGTAGGAAATGGATTTGTTGTTTGTTGGCTGCTCAGTTGTCTCAATAATACACTGGTTCGTTGCAAAAATGATTTAATTTAATTCATACTAAGTTCGTTGATTCAGATTGATTTTGTAGCGGTGACCACCTGTTACTAAACTTCCTAACAGAATTCTCTTAATTCTTTATACGGCGAATACTTTGCTATTATAAACTTCTTCTGCTGCTTCTCTCACGCTGGTTGCGTTATTCTTGACTTCCCTACACTTCGGACTTAGAAATCTTTGCTCCTTCTTCTTCACGCGCACTAACACGTCTTTCCCCTCGTAGTATGACTGTTGAAGTGAAGTTTCGTCTACTCTCCGATTCCGTTCGTACTTTATTCTGATCCCTACTCTAACCCTTATCACATGACCAAAATAACTCACCCTTCTTCCTATTTCTCAAATCTTACATTATTATTGGTTTCTCATTTTATTTCGATTTTTCTTTATTGGTTAGCAAAACTCATCGAACTCATTGTCGTTACATCCCACCGTGAGTTGGGTCACGCCTACCCTGGGCTCTTTGTAACGGTATACATCGTTATCGCCTCAGCAAAGTAAATCCTTTTAGGTCTTACGCTTGACCGCATCTAGAAAACCTTATTTTTCCTACACATTTTTTGGTTATAGTTCTCAGACATTGAACCTTTCCTTAAACAAAGAGGCTAACGGTCACCTCTTCCTGTCTCCCCGACTTGTGTTCAGATTTTACAGAAATATTTTCTCTCCCTTACATGGATTCTAGCATGTTAGTTGTCTTAAATTATATTCTTCCCATCTTATTCTTAATTAAACCGCTATTTTAATCATTACTCTAATTTCATTCTAATTTCATATTAATATAACAATATTTTATATTAGTTTAGCAAAGCATTTTCATTAATTTATCTTCTTTTTTAATTCTCGTGATTTCAATTAATTCGCCACCTCCTAATCGCTGTCTGATACTGCGGTTACATAATGCCCGTTTGACAAAAATGAAATACCCATTATTTAAATTTTGTCAAACCCCCGTCATGACATTTCCTCCTTATATCTTATAATTTCTCATTCCCTACTCGAAACATTTTTCGGTGGTCACCGTTTTCCTCATCTTCATCAGTGTGTTACTTTATACACATAGAATGGTCAATATGGTACATCATATACATAGAATTATAGATATGATACATTACGTACATAGACAAGTACACTGTCGTATATGTGGTTATTACCCTATATACAAATAACATTCGTGATACCTCAACTATATATATATATATACACTTCACTGAATTATCCTTGTCTCACTTGACATCAACTTGATTTTACCTTATTACATTCCTTAAGTACTACATTAATGTTACTATATTACAGTTTACAATATTACATTTTACATTCAATGATTTTTTTTTTTTTTTTTTTATTATTATATTAACTTATTGGGACGTTTCTTTATCTTTCAGTCCTTCACCGTAAGAACATTCGTCCTCACATTATTATATTTTTGCGTAACGATGTCCAAATATGGTTACCTCTACCTGCACTCAGTTGTCTACCTGTAATCAGGTGTTTCGTTTACCTGACAGTAAACATTGGCAGTTCATTGTCCTGTCTTTCCACTTCACTTTTCACTCTCAACTTTCTTTCACTTTGTCACGCCTAAGTCTGTGACCTTTACAATAACAATATAGCCTTTTGGCACATGAATACATCAGTACTTATACTATATTTACATTTCACAAATTATTTTTAAAGATATTTCTAACATGTTCATTAGCTGTGGTTATTCTTATTACATTATCATTTTGTTTGTGCACAGGAATTTTGGAACTTGCAACTCCACGCAGTGTTTGAATTTCAAACGAAAACGTTACCCGTACTAATTATATAACTTTTACTTGGTATTCTTTACATCTTCGTATATATCATTTCAATCACATTTACACAGGTGATTATTGGGTCTGCTCTGTACTGTTTACAACGTTTTTCTGACGATATGGCCTTATTAGGGAGATGTTATATCTGCCTATCGGTTTACCATTTCTTGGGTGTGATAGAGCATACGCTCTGTCACCAAATATTTTCTCAATCCGGTATGGGCCTTTCCATAGCATATATAGCTTTCTAGTCTTTTTTCCTAACAAATCTGACTTGTCGAACGACTTCACTAGAACTAAGTCGCCGACCTTTGGTTCCCAATTCTTCTTATACCGCATTTTCTTTGCGTTTCTTTTCTCTACTTTTTCCATTATTCTTTTAACAGCATTCTGGATCCGTTCTCGATCTGTCTCGGTTGTCACTTGTATACTTTCCGGAATACCCTCTATTATTGGTTCCGGTGTTAAATTCCTATGCAATTGGATAGGAGCATATCCTGTGGTTAAATTGACTGAATTATTGAATATAAACTCAATATAGTTGATGTGGTCTGGCCAGGTAGTCTGTTTCAATGAGCAAAGGACTCGGAGATGAACACCTAGGTCTTTCATTACGCGCTCGCTTGGATTAGAGCATGGATGGTACGACGTTGTATTATAGATGCGAATCCATCTTCCAACATTTCCTGTATTTTAAGGTTCACTGCCTCCTGTAAATCCAATGGAATAGGTCTGCACTTATATTTGAATGGGGGAACATCATGTATCTCGAATTCATACTCAAAATCACTATAGGTCCCAGTGTGTTCCGAAAATACATTTCTGTGTTTACATAAAATGTTATAAAAAATCTCTTTTTTGGTGGTCGTTAAGTAGGTTCGAGTTTGCTACTGTTTCTCTTATTCTATAGGTCATTTTTACGTTATTTTCGACTACCTGGAAATCATCTGGTAGGGTAATTATCTCCTGTTCACCTGCTTCCGCCTTCCCAAGTCCGTATGACGTCATCTCTAAAAGCCTTTCTTCTCCAGCTATATACTCATACTTATCATAGTTTCTCATCTCTTCTGCTTCTAATGGATTCATCTTAACTAGCTCCATTCCTCCTATTCGTATAAATTCTACAAAAAAATGTTTCTCCATCTATTTCTTTTTCTTCATCTGTCAATCTTATCTCATTTTCTGCTTCCCTTGAGCTAAACGGAACTTTCACTATGACGTCTTTAATTTTGATTTCCAAGGCTTCCATTGGATAATTCAACTTAGCTTGAAGCGCATACAACACGTCATTACCCATAATAATGTCTACAGATAGCCTATTAAGAACAAAACATACAAATTCTATTGTATCCTCCCCAATGGTGACTTTCAAAAGCATTTGTGTATTAATCTTTTGTTTGGCGCGACCTACCGCCAGAGTACAATATGCACTTTTCACGGGCAATGTTTGCAATTTCATTCCATTGTTTTTTAAGTGATAAAAGAATGCTTGACTTATAGCTGAAACCGAGGATCCTGAATCTATGGTAATGTGCCATTTTTCTTTGTTTATTATTGCAGCAATACGTGGAGCATCTCTCACTTCTTGCAATACTGTTAAGTGATTGTTTATTTGAGTACCGTTTACTATTTCTGTTTCTGTTTTATTCTGTACCACACTACTCAGAGCTGTGTCCCTGTTCAAATTAAGAACTAGCGTGTTCATCCGGGTCCGATGCGGGACGTCTTCTATCGCACCCTGGAGTCGTTTCCCGTCTGCTGTGTCGTACCTGGCCTTTCATCTACCTCGGGCGCCGCGTCCCTCGGTGTGGGTGGAGGAGAACGCACCCATTCTCTTGAGAGAAGTTGATTCCTCAGTCTTACTTCAGGTCTGTCTGTATTGTTCTCTCTACCAGCGTCACGTGGTTGAGACTGTCTATTAGCTTCTGGTAGTCGGAACGTCGGTCTTGCATTCCCTCTTCGCAGAAATGGGGGGTGACCCCTATTTCCATTCCTAGTTACATGTACATATCTTATAGGGAAATTATATGAATTTGAATTTGGTGGTCCCTGTCTCCCTCTATTGTTGTTAGGGAATTCCCTCGGGACGTGGGCATCGTATCTTTGACGAGTAGCCATATGGTTCGTGTTAAAATTTCGGGGATTGTGTGCCCTTTCCCCGTCATGATTATTATTATTCCACGGTCTGTGTGGATTTCTCACTGGCATTCGATTCTCATGTCTATTTTGTGAGTTTTGCGTCCCAACGCTTTGTAAAGCTGTTAACAATGTAATTGCCTCTCTCAATGTCTGAGGTCTTGCTACCACCATGTGATTTCTAATGTTCTCAGGAAGGTGGGGAGTGAGAAGAGAAATCAGTTCGGCTTCCTGTAATGGAGGTTGTAGATATTTACTCATTTGCGAATATCTCAGGAAATAATCAGTAATAGACTCTCCATTATTACCTTGGTATCGGCCATTTGTTATTTGATTCCTTACTTGGTATTGGACATTGGCGTTCCAATACTTTTCTAGGAAAGCTGTTTTGAACAACTCGTAGCTGCATCCTTCTCCCACAGTTACTCGTAGCCAATTAAGTTCGGCAGATTCTAACGCCCTTTGAACTATTATCATCTTATATTGCTCGGGTACGCCTCTGATGGCAAAATACTTTTCTAAGTCGGCCAAAAATTGTACTGCGTTGTCATTGCGACAATTAAATTACGGGAGGGGCAATTCGCTTAGAAAATTCATGTGCACTGGTGGATACATATTTACGTTTTGCATATTTACTTCGCTATTATTGCTGCTTTGAGGAGAGACAGAAGGGGCGCTAACCTGTTCGTTCTGCCTCTCTCCATTGTGTGTATGTATAGAACAATTGGAACTCTCAGGTACCTGCCCTTGCTGTCGCAGCTGTAAGCCAGTTACAGTATCTCTGATTTGAGATATCTCGCTTACTCTTTCCCTCAACATTTGTGTATTCTCTGATTGAATATTTGTTACACGTGCTACCTTTTCTTTTAACTTCTCCATGTCAGCTGCTATACTATTGTTTACAGTGTCAAACCGGTCATTTATCTCTTGTACAAAAGTTACCTGTGTCGTGGTCAGTTCATCTAATCTTATTCTTTCCTTATTAATTTCCTCCCCTATTCTATTTTCTACTCCTGCAACGAGAGATTTGGTAGCTTCTAGGTCACTTCTTATAGTACCTACTTCTCGCTGCAGGGCCTCTTTTACAGACTGGATTTCCCCTGTTATTCCTTGAATTCTGACAGTGATTCTAGTTTCTGTTTCTTTCCCTTGGCTTGTAATTTGACTTACTAATTTAGCTTCTAGTGTTTGGTTCTGTCCTACTAATTTAGCTTCTAGTGTTTGGTTCTGTTCTACTAATTTAGCTTCTAGTGTTTGGTTCTGTTCTACTAATTTAGTCTCTAGTGATTGGTTCTGTTCTACTAATTTAGCCTCTAGTGATTGACTCTGAATAGTCATTTGCGCCATGAGTTTCTGGAACATCTCTTGTAGATTTTCCATAACCCCAGGATTGTCACTTCTCCTATTTACATTTAAGCTACTTACACCATTTACACCCTCATCTACTGATCCTATAACATTGCTTTCCATTATCTCTTCATTAACAACTTCCAACTCTTTCTCTGTCTCCATAATTATTTGTTCCCCAGAATTTTCCATTTTAAATTTATTCTGTACGATCTTCTTATTTCTCAAAAGCATTGAATTTCCCCTTTAAATTTTCTAATTTCCCTTCCAAAATACTTATTACTAAGACATTACATAGATATTGATTTCACTGAATGATATTACATTTACAAGAAATATAAATTGAGTATGTGTAACTCACAGTTCTGTTGTACGGCTGTGGTGTTTATGTGATGTCTTTACCAATTTTTGTCGTGCTGCTCGTCGTCTAGTAGGCTCAGTTGATGTCGAAAGAACTTGAACTTCTCTCTTGGTTGGGGGAAAATTCTATGTAGTTGTTTTTGCCGTCTTCTTCGTAGTCTCTGCTGTCCTCATCGTAGTTGTCGTCGTCGGTCTTCTCACTTCTCCTCGTAGTCGTCCTTCGTCGTCGTTCTTCTCACTTCTCCTCGTAGTCGTCCTTCGTCGTCGTTCTTCTCACTTCTCCTTGTAGTCGTCCTTCGTCGTTACATTTCACCCATTTCCTACAATTCGAAGCCCCAACGTGTCGGCGCCATTATGCGGCATACCCGCATGTCAGATTTCAAATTGGTCGGTGTTTACTTTTGATTTGGGTTCTAATTGGAGCTATGAGATCTCTTGTTCTTCAGGTGAATGGTTGTAGGAAATGGATTTGTTGTTTGTTGGCTGCTCAGTTGTCTCAATAATACACTGGTTCGTTGCAAAAATGATTTAATTTAATTCTCACTAAGTTCGTTGATTCAGATTGATTTTGTAGCGGTGACCACCTGTTACTAAACTTCCTAACAGAATTCTCTTAATTCTTTATACGGCGAATACTTTGCTATTATAAACTTCTTCTGCTGCTTCTCTCACGCTGGTTGCGTTATTCTTGACTTCCCTACATTTCGGACTTAGAAATCTTTGCTCCTTCTTCTTCACGCGCACTAACACGTCTTTCCCCTCGTAGTATGACTGTTGAAGTGAAGTTTCGTCTACTCTCCGATTCCGTTCGTACTTTATTCTGATCCCTACTCTAACCCTTATCACATGACCAAAATAACTCACCCTTCTTCCTATTTCTCAAATCTTACATTATTATTGGTTTCTCATTTTATTTCGATTTTTCTTTATTGGTTAGCAAAACTCATCGAACTCATTGTCGTTACATCCCACCGTGAGTTGGGTCACGCCTACCCTGGGCTCTTTGTAACGGTATACATCGTTATCGCCTCAGCAAAGTAAATCCTTTTAGGTCTTACGCTTGACCGCATCTAGAAAACCTTATTGTTCCTACACATTTTTTGGTTATAGTTCTCAGACATTGAACGCTTCCTTAAACAAAGAGGCTAACGGTCACCTCTTCCTGTCTCCCCGACTTGTGTTCAGATTTTACAGAAATATTTTCTCTCCCTTACATGGATTCTAGCATGTTAGTTGTCTTAAATTATATTCTTCCCATCTTATTCTTAATTAAACCGCTATTTTAATCATTACTCTAATTTCATTCTAATTTCATATTAATATAACAATATTTTATATTAGTTTAGCAAAGCATTTTCATTAATTTATCTTCTTTTTTAATTCTCGTGATTTCAATTAATTCGCCACCTCCTAATCGCTGTCTGATACTGCGGTTACAAAATCCATTACGATACTTTATGTATTGCATCCCTTAATTTCGTTATCAAAGCAAATGATTGTATTAGGATTGTTACAATCAGAATTATATGAGAATATGTTTGATCGTAGACGTTGTGAATTGCAGTGAGTTTAAATTAAAGAAAAACTTGCAACCACTTTTTATTTCTTTAACATTAAGTTCCACAATCCTAGTATCCGAGATCACGATCCAGAGAGGATCTCATGCAAACCGGAGCTACAAAGAAGAACATCATCACCACGAGTACATTTTCATCCCCCAATCGTCTAGTAGTAATAATGCTACAAATAGAACATCGAGAACACAATCCCACCATCTTCCCATGGTCGACCATAGTCCCTGTTACATATGGCGCCGCAACGTGAGGCAAAACTTCGAGTACATAATAACGTCTTTAACATCGAGAGCATCATAGCATGCTCCCGTCACCAACTTCGTCGCCTTTGTAATTCCTGTTTCACCTTGAACCCTTCTGTCAATACTTGGGTTTTTTGTAACTTCCCCTAGTCTTTAGGGGTAGCGGGATATTTTCTGGGCTATCATATTTCCTTTACGCGTGTTTTCCCTTTTGTTCCGTCTCTCTCGTATGTTCCTTTGCATATATGCTGCTGGACAATTGGCGTGAATGCATGCTCAAAGTAAAGAGTAATTACTCCATATAGACACTAACAGTTCCTTGGTCGCGATCTATTCCACTTCCTTTTGTACTCTGCGATGTCCGGTAATTATTTGTATTCCTTAAAGTAGACACAACCGTCTTCTCCTTACAACATACTCAAACAGAGGTCCAGGATTTCTTCGCAACCATGTTATATTATAACTCCAACGTATTCGCACAAAAGCACAAAGGCTTTGTGAAATTCATTTCATTCCTTAAATAATTTATGAAGTGAAATAAAAGGCACTTGAAACCGCATGGCCCTCAGAACTAATTATAATATTTAATGGTGATAGAATTATTAAAATTGGTTCTGTGGATTTGGGATTACTCAACATATAAAAATAACACTTTTCTATTTTTAGAACATTAGTTCAGATAGCTACAACTAATGTGCCCTTCTTGTTATCTTTACTCATCTTTTACCCAAATTCAACATTTTGGTTTTGTACAACCAATGTCAGTGTTGTTGCATCTCGCATCAGTGGTTCAATAACTAACCATGCACACGCCTCACACGAGAGTGGTTACCTCTTCCTTGATTACCATACGACAATTAGCATTTCACTGTAGACATAGTTAATAATCATGTAATTAGTTGTGATTTCGTTCCTGAACAAGTGATTAAAATGGTGTGAGTATGGCTTAAATGCAATAACTAACTTTATTTTACTACGTACATTTCCTTCTCACTGATTTCTTAGGTAAGCAGCTGCAAACTTTTTAACCAAATTGTTATATAACTCTGTTTTAAAAATTATCTGTCTTTTTTAAAAACTGAATTAGAAGACCAAGTTTGTACGATCAGACACGAAATTTAAGAATGGAATTGATATGTAAACCAAGAATTTATTCAAAGCACGAAACCTACACATTATTTACACCTTTAGCCACAATTTACACAGAGTTGGAATTTGGTAAACACTTTAGAATCTAATAAACTAATTTTCGTCTTAACATGTGCATTATACATTTAAATTCATTTACTTCCATTATTTACCGCCACACACCACGATACTAATACACCAATAACATGAAAAGGAAGTGCAGTAAATGGGAAATTAGAGGAAGTAGTTCGCTAGAGAACAACAATCTCAGCATTTGTCTACTGACCAGGTAAATTCTCGGAAAACCTAAAGTCTGAATGAGTAGTCAAGAACTGAAGCCAGAACCTTTTGAATGCTAGTCTCACACGTTGCCTTCATGAACGTAATCAAAAGCAAAGAAAGCAAGACAAATTTCGAAGTGAACCGCTCTCCTTTGCCAGAGTTCTAACCATTAGCCAACAAAAGGAAACGCTCATAAACAGGGCGAGAAGCAATGGAGCCAGTCTTCTGGTTCCTTTATTTCACGTAGATACAGACAGACCTTGTAAAATAATAAATAACTCCGCTCTTGAGGAACGGGTAGATGTGTCACGGGTGCGTTGCCTGAAAGAGTTGCGAGTAGTGTTTTGTTAGAAGACATACTCAGATCCACTCGTTCATTTCCAGTGATGTATATTCAAAAGAATACTAAAAGGTATGCATTGTGACACACACTAGCGCGTCTGTCCAATTCCTAGAAGAGCGAGACCTCTGTGTAATATGACAGAGCAAGAAGCTTATTTGTGTTAGGAAGGGTGGCGTGAGGGATGAAAAAAGACTCTCTGTTAAATGATCATGTAGAAAACGTTTTGTAAACAAATGAAAGGCTACTTTCAGAGTCACCCTTGCTTCTGTATTTCTCCTTATTTCCGTCACCCATCTGCTTGTTCTGAAAATAGCAACACCAAGCCTTTTACTGAAACCACTCGTGCTTGCAAAATAACCCTGGAATCCCTAACAAGCTAGGGGCTTTATTTTATCTAGAACAAAGGAAAAACTTTTACACAATTCAACACTTTTTCGCAGATCCATACAGCCAAGCTGAAGTCTATAGACCTGGATTATAACGAGCAATGTTTAAAAGCGGTTTCATTTTATGACTCCTTTCTGAGGTATCGGATGTTATGTATAGGATCTGCGACACTAAAAAAGGTCACAATGAAACCTTAGTGTTTCATGCAGTCTTATTAACGGGAACTCTCTTTAATTTGATATACGATTTTTCACTGTAGGCACATTCCTTATATTTCAAAATAAGGTCAATCAATGATGCAACCAGACTGAATTTCGGCATATTTTTTTTAAATAAAAAGTTATTAAATAATATATATTGATTGAATTGCTGAGGGGGATGGATCAGGCGGTTTTGTCTGTGGCCCGTATTCGGGAGGCTAGGGTTCGATTCCCGTGGCCGACATGAGCTTTTTCGGGGGTTTTCTCGTCTCGCTACGCGAATGCTTGGTAGATTAGGTACATTACCCGAATGTACTGTTCCTCCATTTCATCTCCATTATCATTTCACATCATCTCTCATCTGGTGGTCTCTTTGAGGATAAAAGTGTCGGTGAGAGTCTCGGCGGTGCATTGTGGGATTATATGCTCCGAGGTAAACCACTTCTTCCTCCGGTAGATAGGTTGCCAGTCTCCACTTCTCTGCTGGGACCATTTTGGGACCGCCAGCCAGGAACCTTTGGGGCTCAGCTCGCCGCCTTCTGTCTCCTCTCGCCTCATCCTTGCTCCAGGAGTGCCCCACTTGGCGGCATAGGTACAATGTGCCCAGCTTGGTGGCCTACGTACCGAATCCCCTCCGTAGTGAAATCCTAATCCCATAGATTGACTTGATATTTCATACCATAAAACTCGGATCTTAAAGTACTTGCAGTAGTGTAAATCCTTTTATCTATTTTATTTCATGAATTTGTTACCTCCTTACGGTTTAAAAAATATTGCGAGGTACTTAGGAAAATTTAGTATGATTCTGGCATGCTGCCACTATAAGCCATTTGGCAAAGCAACCAACGGATACCTTAAGACCCGTGGTTCAAATTCCCTCCATGGCATTAAGGTTTTTTGTCTGATTCTATCTTTCCAACTTTGTCCTATATAGAGCTAGTTTGAAAGAGAAATTAATTGTTTTTATGGAATGTTTGCTTTAGTGTAACAAAAGATTGAGTAGTTACATGGAAGAAATTGCGAAAACAACTGGTTTCTGTCCCAAGAGTTAGGCGACGTTTCTAACTGTTTCACCACTGGCCGAGTATTGTCAGTATACATATTTCATGTTTTAAGTAAAACAAATGTAGAAAAATCCATATGTTTTATTTGTTAATATGAATAGTCTTTTTACTTATTTAGTTGAGTTGTTTAATTGTATGAGTTCATTTACAACTGGTAAAGCAATCTATACAGAAAAAGAAAGTTGTACATTGCCTGCAAATACTAATGAGTGTTCAGCACAAATATCCAGATTTTGTTAAGCAATGAATTCTGCAGTGAGTCTTATTTATAGTATATATGGTGAAAACTACTTCAGGAAGTACAATTGGTGCAGGTAGAAAGAAAGTTGAGAATGAAATGCTGAGTTGTAGTTAGAGTCAACATGAAAAATTCAGTGCCATGGCCGGTATTTGAAAAACGGATCTCCTGGTTTCCGTCCAGTCGCTCTATCCCATTGAGCTGCCATAGCCAACGTGCCGTCCTGACATTGCATTCTCCAATTGACACATATATTTTTCCGGTAGACCACTAGGAGCTCTCGTATCCCAAATGCACCGTTTGTGACTTATTATCGTAAGTACTTAAATACCAGGCTTCATCATTTAACTCTTATTAGACGAATGTCAGCTAACTCTAAGCTCCATGGACCCCGGGTTCATTTGAGCATCATTTAACCCAATTTATTCACCGTCCGATATGACTTAAAGTAGGAGGACGTAAATTACAAAAAAAGCCCTCTTATTATTTAAGTTAATTTATGGAAATTAATAATTTCTTCGCACTAGTCATATATAGGCTAAGGCTCTGTATGGATAGAGTCAACATGAAAAATTCAATGCCATCGCCGGGATTTGAACCACATATCTCCTGGTTTCCGTCCAGTCGTTCTAACCCATTGAACTACCATGGCCAAAATATCATGGCCATTACCGGGAAAATATATGAATGAGTCAGTTGGAGAGTTTAATGTCAGGATGGCAAGTTGGCCATGGTAGCTCAATAGTTTGGAGCGATTGAACGGAAACCAGAAGATCCGTGGTTCAAATCCCGGCCATGGCATTGATTTTTTCATGTTCACCCTATCTATACAAAAACTTAGCCAATATATTGCTAGTGTGAAGAAATAATTTCCATCAAGTAACTCAAACAATGTTGAGGTATGTTGTATGTTTGCATTTAACAGTGTTACTCATTGATGAAATCATAGGATATAAGTTAGCGCTTGTATCGGAGTTTTATTATTATGGACTTCTATCAGAATTTTCCTTTATTTAGTATCAGGTTCTATTCTTGATCAATTCTATCGCTAACCTATACTATCTTTAAAATACACAACCTTCTTTATACACTCTTGCTCTTTATACAAATGTTATTTTAATGAAACATTAGTACTATATCTTCTTATTAACTAGGCATTTGTTTAAGTGCTGTAAATGCTAAATTGAACCTATTTAACCACTACAAAATGCTAATTGGGCAAATCAGAGCTCTAATATTTTCAATTTTAGAATGCTGGAGATATGTTAAAATTGTGCTTCGCAGGGAACGTACACAAATGAGACACTGGTGACGCCAGTAGCTGAATAAAACGCAAAATATATTTTAGCTTCACATCTAAATCATATTATTTTGGGGCAAGTTTAGCACCCGAGCAGCGGTATACTTGCTTCTGCCATTTTATATATGGCAGGAGAATTTACTACGTCGCGTACCTAGCTTAAGGAACTTGGGTGGTAATACCAAAAGGAAATATAAGCATGTGTACAAGCGTTGCCATTGCTTCGAATGCGAAAGTACTATATACATATATGCATACAGGCAGTGGCATAGACAAACGTAAAGCCCAAACATGTGTTTCTGTTTTGCAATTCTGCAGCAGGTTAGGTTTTCGTATAAGTCGACTAATGAAAGTTTGAACTCAGTGGTAGTTCTAAACTAGCCAAATTATTAAAACTGGGAATCGCAACCTGAGTGAACAACAAATTTGCCTGGCAACCTATCTAAATAATCAATTGAGCTGTTTTCATTAGACATTATCAGATACTTTACCGATTGAGATGGCCTATGCTAAAGTGTGAGGCTTGCATTCGGGAAGTATGAGGTTCCATTCCCATTGAATACATATTCTGGCATTGGAATTTTTCTTGATTACTCTGGTTCGTAGGTTTGGAAGCGTTCTGAAACACGATGATTTCCTATCAAACATTTCCCTTTTATTTAGTTTCTTTCTTATCTTTCAGCTGCCTTCTGGTGTCATGCCAGTTCCACGCAATTGGGCGGATGCTTGCTCAAATGAAAGAACTTGGACATTATGGTGGCTTTGTCAGCCATCGTATTCTCCGCGCAGCTCGTCTTTGAGCTTGGAAATATTTGCGACTTCCGTGCCTCTCAGTGACCTGTCTTCCTACGGCCCGTAGTCCCTTGCGGTCCCTTCACACTATCCCTTTCGCCTTGAGGGCGATTGCCACATGGTCGCTGTGTGGTAGATATTTCCTATCGTTGCATAACCTAAGACTTGTAAAGCAAAGCGTTGATATGATCTAAGTCCACTGCGATAATCGAACTTGGAACTTCCGGATAACTAGGGAGGCACGTTACTCTTACTTTTCTTCTCGTTTTCCCTTCTTCTTCATTTTTCGTTGCGGTATTCCTTCCGACGTCCCTATTACTCCTACATTGCCTTTCACAACGGAAAGTGATTGAATGATGATGTATGAATATCAGCCGTCTTTACAAAATCTAACAAACGTTTCCCCAGTGCCGCAGCAAGGGTGGCTGATCTACAGAATGCTTTAACATAAAAAAGCACACCCTTTCACGAGGACACTGTTCCGCATACTGATAAGTTGTGTGTCGGGCTAAAATTGCTGACATTTCCCTCGTGGTACAGTCTGCTTGTTACATAGAGGGGTCGCAGCATGTTAACAAAGGGTCGACTTACCTAAGAACTGGTTAACCTTTGAACATGCACTTTTGTAGGTTGTAGTGCTAGCAGGACACTCGGTCACAATAACAATCACGTCTAATTGCTTGAGTCCAATTTTATTTAACTTATTTATAAATGAGATAATAGACAAGGTTAAAGAAGTCAAATCAGAACTGTCCGGTAATAGCAAACAAAGAAATTCCTGGACCGCTATATGCGGATGACTTAATGGAAGGATCTATAACGATAGTAGGATTGCAGAAGGCCATAAATGAAATCCAGAAATTTTGTGAAGAGTGGGGAATAAAAATAAATATGAATAAGTTGAAAGTCATGGTCTTCAAGAAGGGATTTAAACCAAAAAGGATGAAAAGTGGGTACTAAACGGCAAAAGGGCAGAAGTAGTCAATGAATTTAAATACTTAGGAGTAAGGTAGAAGAACAATGGAAAGTGGGGAGCACACGGGGTGGGGGCACAGAGGTAAACAAAACGGTGGACCAAAACTACAGAAGGTTTTGTAAAGAGCTACTAGGCTTTCCAAGGTCAGGACCTAGGGAAGTAGCTTTAGTAGAATTCGGAAAGACAAGATGAAATGGAATAATAATGGAAAGAAGAATAAAATGTTGGTATAGGTGTTTGGTTAAAGAAGAAGGGGAAATTATGTAATTATGCATGAGACAGCAAACAAGATTAGAGAACTCAAATAGTTGGTGGGCAGAGATAGGAGGAATTATGGAAAAACTAGGAATGGGAGATATATGGAGATTAGAGGAAAGGAATACACGTGATGTGGGCAAATTAGTAAAATGCAGAATAGAAGATATAGAAAGACAGGAAATATGGGGAAGTCTAGATAATATGAAATCATTACAATTTTACAAGCAAATAAAACAAATTGGGGACGAGAAGCGCATGTAGATTACTGCAATAGGCAAGGGAGAGAAGGGTTAGCATGGATGAGAACAGGAATAATATTTCTAAGAGGGATAAGAGGTAGGGAAAAGGGAATTTCTGAATTTTGTGGGGGGGAAGCATAGAACACTATGTAACAGAATGCGACGAGGCTGCAATATGGAGAAAAAAGGTTTGGGAAGAGAAATGGGAGAAAGTAGAGAAGAGGAAAGTAGCTATAAAAATCTTAACGTGCAGGTAGGAAAAGAAGGTAAGAAGTATTGGTGAGTTCTATCAGAAAGTAAAAGAAAAATGGGCCATAAATGTAAAAAATGTAAGAAAGGAAGAGGAGGTGGGAAAAAATGAACTAATTAAGTAATCAAGGAGGTATGGAGGTTATGAGCTACCTGGCAGAGCAAAAGACCAGGGTGTCATGCAAGCCAAGGTAGCAACAAGCTGACGACAAATAAATGAGGCCAAAAGTTGTAAATTGTAAAATTTTGGAATATGCTCAATAAACATATCATATCATATCTAATTGAGCCGGAAATGAAGATAGCAGTTGATGTTGTTGTTGTTGAATATCTCATATTTGTCTGCTTCATAGTAAGAAGAAATGATTGGATCATTCATTAGGTCATATTCATAGATTACATGTTGGTTATATTAATATCAATTCAAATGGCAGCCTGTATTACACAAATGCTGATGACCAGAGCCACATTCAATGACAAGTCAGCTCTTAAATGTTGCAGCACAGTCCAGTGCATAAATTCGCACTTATACAATGCGCAGGGTTTATATTGGTAAGGTAGGTAATACGATAGTCGGCTTAAAATTCCAAGACCTCACATAGAGGTGGCGCCACTGGACTAGTTTGTTGGGTAGCATCATATAGTTTAACTTGTATCTATAGTTACAGGTCAGGAGCTTGTTTAGGTTGTTTTTTAAAATCCAGATTTATTGATCCCTATTTTACACAGTGGTATTTTAGGATTAGAGTTGATACATAAAAATATACAATCTTAACAAAGATATATTAAATACTAGAAGCAAGAAATTATTTTTTAATCTGATGCATATTAATTTAAACTATTTCAGACGTTTAAACACTGTTTGTTTAGGTTTTGAATGACAGCACTATAAACAAGTTAGGTGTAGGTGTTTCCCGAAAATGGAGGATTTGGAAAAACAAGCAGTGATTAAATACTTACATTTGAAAGGCTTAGCGTCTAAATAGTCAAGAAGAAAATGGACGATACATTAAAAGACTCCGCCCCTCCATAGACAATGACTAAAGGATGGGTTGCATAGATCAAAATGGAACGTACGAGCACTAGTGATGAGCCTCGCGTTGGACCCCATGTGGAAGCCACAACTCCAGAGATTATGAAAAAAATTGATGGTTTTTGTACTAGAAGACCGCAGATTAAATTTGTTTGAGATGGCATAGGTTGTAATCATATCAAAATCACGTGCAGGTAATATTCTAAGTGATGTTTTTAGCTTTCACAGGGTCTATGCAAGATGAACACCTACCGCGTTTGTTGACATCTGATCAGAAGTTGCAAAGCAAAACGGTTTCTTATAAGAATTTTGAACTGCACCCTAGAAATTTCAGTGAATTATTGGGACGGATTATTACCATTGATAAAACTTGGATACATCACTAAACTCCGGAAGGTAATTCACAGTGAAAACAGTGGATTGCGCCAGGTGAACCAATACCAATAAAGGGAAAGTCAATTTTGTCAGCTGACAAGTTTATGGCGAGTGTTTTCTCGAAGGCACAGTTACTTATTTTTATTGATTACTTGGAAAAGGCTAAAAGTATCACTGGTAACTACCGCGCAAGCTTACTGCAATGTTTCAGTGATGAGGTAAAAAGAAAGAGACATTTGGCAAAGAAAACAGTCTTGTTTCTTCACGATAATGCTCCGGCATATCGTTCAGTCGCTGCAATCAGGAAAATGTGCAAATTAAAGTTCGAATTGCTTGAACAACCACCTTATTCGCCAGATCTAGCATCCAGTGGCCAGCGTTGCTCCCGAACCACAGACAATTTATTGGAGGACGAAGATTTCACAGCAACGCGGAGGTGGTTGAAGCGGTAAACAGCCATTTTTAGGACCATGGTAAATTGCATTATAGAGAATGTTTAAATAAAGTAGAACACTGCTATGAAAGATGTATTAGCCTTTCTGGAGATTGTTATATATAAGGCCGGGGCAAATAAACAGACCCTCTATTAAACTGTCTCTGTTATACCCAGTCCTGCTGGGTTTTACCACTACACTTCATGTCTTACACTCTCCTTTGATCGTAAGCTTGAAGCCTACCTTTGTTCAATGGGAGATTTAACTTTAAATAGTTGGCGTACTCAGTCTTAGACTGGTATGAACAGTCGGATCGAAGCTTGCCTTCCAGCCATTCGAGTGAAAAGTTTAACCGCCCCCCTGACCTGAATTTTGTTCATAAGCTAATATGTTTTTGTCAGACTTGAATTCAAATCATGGGAGATAGACTCATTCACGGCAGGTGTGGAAACGGGTGATAAGGACATTTTGAGAACACCAAATACATAAAAATTCTCTTGGAAACCAGGAGCATCGGGATGCTTAATTAGTGTGTTGCTGACGTGCACAACAAATAACCGTTACCCCTAGAATAGACCTCGAATGAATTTCCTGCGCTATCTTGCCTCAATAAGTATCCACGAATTTCTTTGTACCAATCAGCAGAGTAATACAGCCAGAGTATCTTTGTCTCTCTCTTCCTCATTCCAAAATGTTCAAAATATAATCGATCCAGTTTGCGAGAGGTTATGGGAGATATGGGTTCCCTTCGGAGAGCATTTACACTATAAAGTGACATATGCAGGAGTAATGATCTATATTCAAAATTAAAGACTAATTCTTGTTAATAAGACTGGAAAGACAGCTAACAAGTTAATTTGTGTAAATTTTAGCAATTAGTATCATCCTAAGGGAAAAAATTTAGTAATGGAAAATTATAAATGAACTACATGGAAAAACCAGCCATAGACATGCTGCTAATTCGCTGGTGAACACTGAGATAATAGATAATTAAGGATGCTGAGTTTTCGCAAATATAATAGTGCATCAGTTCATTAAGATATTTTTTTAATTTACGTCCTCCAACGTTAAGTCATATCAGACGATAAATGGAATGGGTGAAATGATTCTCTAATGAGCCCGGGGTCCATAGAGCTTACAGTTACCCGACATTCGTCTTTCTGGATAAGGGTAAACCCCGGAAAAACCGTATCCAGGTAACTCACCCTGACCGATATTCGAACTCGGGACCTCTTGAACGTGAGTCAGACAAGCTACCACCACGCAGTTCATTAAGTCTTATACCCTTTCACTGCCATTTTTACTTTTGTAAACTTCTTTTAACATGTTTTGCAAATTCGATAATATGCCAAATTTTGCCAAAATACTAGTAAAATGCAATATAAATACGACATGAGTTGCAATTCATGGACTACATTTAAAATGAAAGTATAAAAATCAAAGGTAAAAAAACGTATGGAATTGTTGCTAAAGTGCCACAAATAATTGAACAGTTGTGTGAAGGAGAATTTGCACGTTTTAATTGTACAACCTCTGCCTCAGTACTTAGGGTGAGTTGAGGTGAAAGGAGTAGATAGTATTTTCGAGTTATTAATCTATATAATTTTTGTAATAAAATATGCAAGTAAATAAAACGCAGACTGCTGCAAATGCTGTTGACTTTTCACCTCAAATATCTAGATTTTCTCCAGCCGTTTTTCAGTGTATTTGGAATTGAACTTACAGCATAAATAGAGAAATATATTTTGGGAGTGCAATTAATTTTAAGACACTATATCAGGAATGTTAAAAAATATTGGGTTAGACCCTATAATTTGATTTTACAGCTACTGATTTACCAGTATGCCTGCTTTAATTTTGTGCATCGCTTTTTATAATTTTAGTTTTGCATCAATATTTACCTTTCTTCAGTCTTGTGATTTATACTGCATAAGTTCTATTTTTCTCGGATACCGTAAAAAAATTTTAAAATATGAAAAATATGCAATGTATCTTATGCATTTTAATTTCACACTTAATATTTCACAAATAGGATTTAAATTTGTATTAACTTTATGTTGAAAACATTATCTGATTATTGGTTATATTTTTATTTAGAAATGCTGGATCTTTCTAAGTTGACAGTATTATTATAAAGTTACAGAATGCTGAATATACATACCAAACTTTTAAGACTTACCATTCCTTCAGGAAATACTTATGAAGAAGTAATGTGATTTTCCATGTTTGAAGCATTTATTACTGTAACTGTGTGCATAGCTATTGGAAATGTAGACACATGCAGAAGACCGTTATTGCGGAACGGTATTGCAATTTCAACAATAGATGGTAAGGCACAGAGAAAGAAAATCCACAGTGGTTAGCATGCCTTCCCGCTTATGGATACATAGTCCCCTCCTGCTAATTAAGCGTGCTACAATCTCACAATAATGATGTCTAACCAAAGGGTGTAGGAAGAGAAACAATAAGGTTCTTGCGGGATTTCCGATTGTCTGTTTTCATTCCATTCATTTTAGTCGCCTCCGTCACCTGTGGAAACCAATTGAAGTCTGGACACAAACAAACGAATCGCGGGCTCGCTCACGAACCTAGTGTATTATTACATATACAGACTGCAATACCTTCCCTAGTCCAAATTATAATTATTTCCTCTCCAGCGGCGCATATTACAGACTTCATCCTAGGACAATAGACGTCACTGCAAGCATCGTGAAAGTTATTTTCTCTGTCTTTCTCACTCGTCCCCTTCCTTCTCTTTCAGCTGTCATTGTGGTCCGTCCACTTCATCGTCTGTGCGACACGTTGTGAGCTGTCCTCACAAACCGTCATTACTAGAAAACGTTTTAATTCGTCACCGTCTCATTAAGTCTCTCCACGATTGAAGGCTTGGTCTATACCATGAATTCGTGCAAGGAGAAAGGAATCTACCCACGACAAAGTATCCATTGTTCTTCCCACAAGCGCTAGCACACACAGATCTCACCTCAACCGCATATTTTTATAACCTAGATAGTGCACTTTTGTTTCCGAGATTTGCTGAAAATGGCACCTAACCTCTTTTCGTTGTGGTCTTATTATAAGGAAAATAATATAGCTCTATATTGAAATAATGAATTCATATTTTACTTTTACAGATTGTGTTCTCACAACACTGCCTTCTGTACAAATCGTGACGCATGAAACAAAAAAGAAGTTCAATTAGTACTTGGACAGTTTCTGAAAATTTCACAGCTGAGAGGGCTTGGAATGTTAAATACCTTAGCGGAGTCTTACATTTTGCATCACAGCTAAGGGAGTTATATAGGGTTTACACATCTCACTCTATACGTTGTTTTGTAATTAACTCAGGAAGACCTTTCGTTTAAAAATTTTTATTTCTTGAGACCAAAAGAACTGGGTACACCACTCACTAGATCTAACTAGTAGTCGCCTTAAAGTTCTACTGCAAGACTCCATCTGTGTTAGTTTTGCTACACCTTTCACTTAATACTCTCATTATCCTTCATCGAGCAGATCCCGGTAATATGGTGCCCGACCATATTTTTTGCTGTCCAAAACAATAATAATTTACACATATGTTTAGTAGATAGTAAGGAGGCTGTAGCCACTTCCGAATTCCAGTTGTCTTCTGAATAGCTACTCTATTACGAGCCTAGTGTTCTATGGTCTTCAAACCTTTTTCCATTTCCGGGATTTTGCCAGTCAAAAGCACCATGACATTATTCTGGTCTCTTTGAGGTTCCAGATATATGTTATCAAGTCATACGGTTGAACGGGGAAATTATTACCTCCGACTATGGAAGACCAATTGCAGCCATGCCACTACTAGCAATCCGCGGGAGGGAGGATACTAGGAATGGCGAGTCCTAGCGCTGGATAACTTCACAGAACAGGGTCTCTAACAGCTACAGACTGATACTCCTGGGTGGTGACTAGTGCAACTGCTCCACTCCCCTTACACATTTCCTGGAGCGCCCGGAAGATTCTTTCTTTCTTTCTTTCTTTCTTTCTTTCTTTCTTTCTTTCTTTCTTTCTTTCTTTCTTTCTTTCTTTCTTTCTTTCTTTCTTTCTTTCTTTCTTTCTTTCTTTCTTTCTTTCTTTCTTTCTTTCTTTCTTTTCTTTCTTTCTTTCTTTCTTTCTTTCTTTCTTTCTTTCTTTCTTTCTTTCTTTCTTTCTTTCTTTCTTTCTTTCTTTCTTTCTTTCTTTCTTTCTTTCTTTCTTTCTTTCTTTCTTTCTTTCTTTCTTTCTTTCTTTCTTTCTTTCTTTCTTTCTTTCTTCTTTCTTTCTTTCTTTCTTTCTTTCTTTCTTTCTTTCTTTCTTTCTTTCTTTCTTTCTTTCTTTCTTTCTTTCTTTCTTTCTTTCTTTCTTTCTTTCTTTCTTTCTTTCTTTCTTTCTTTCTTTCTTTCTTTCTTTCTTTCTTTCTTTCTTTCTTTCTTTTCTTTCTTTCTTTCTTTCTTTCTTTCTTTCTTTCTTTCTTTCTTTCTTTCTTCTTTCTTTCTTTCTTTCTTCTTCTTTCTTTCTTTCTTTCTTTCTTTCTTTCTTTCT
>JAUKNK010001104.1:0-22500 GCA_030765055.1 Mantis religiosa
CGCGCCATCGAAAACGGGGAAATTTGCCAAAATTGTTCTTGGGATGTGTTTCCCTTTCTAAAAGAATGCCTCCGATGTATATTTCATGTTTTTAAAAAAATTATTTTTGCAAAATATCGAAACTTTTTCTAAGTCCAAATCGGCGCAAAAAGTCAATGAAACAGGGCCAAATTAGCAGGAACGAGGCTAACGATGTGTTTTCTTTATCAAACGAACACCATTGATGCATATTTCACATTTTTCAGAAAAACTTTTTTTCGGTCCGAAAAAAGTTAAAGTCCAACTCCGAGCGAAAATTTTCTAAGTCCAGCCGCGTAGTACATGGGCAAACTACCACTTTCGGAGCAAAGTGCTACTTAAAGGGGGACAAATTTGCAAAAGCGAACCTTAGGATCTGTTTGCCTTATCAAACGAATGCCACCGATGCATGTTTCACCTTTTCAAAAAACATTTTTTTCACTTCGATCAAAATTTTTCTAAGTCCAACTCCGAGCGAAAAATTTCTAAGTCCCCGGGGCTTTCGTCTCCTGACCATGCCGGCAGTTGAGGCCTCGCCGCCCGAGGGCCGGAATTGTCGTCTTGTAGGTGTGGTGCAACGCGCCATCGAAAAACGGGAAATTTGCCAAAATTGTTCTTGGGATGTTTTTCCCTTTCTAAAAGAATGCCTCCGATGTATATTTCATGTTTTTAAAAAAATTATTTTTGCAAAATATAGAAACTTTTTCTAAGTCCAAATCGGCGCAAAAAGTCAATGAAACAGGGCCAAATTAGCAAAAACGAGGCTAAGGATGCGTTTTCTTTATCAAACGAACACCAATGATGCATATTTCACATTTTTGAAAAAAACTTTTTTTCGGTCCGAAAAAAGTTAAAGTCCACCTCCGAGCGAAAATTTTCTAAGTCCAGCCGCGTAGTACATGGGCAAACTACCACTTTCGGAGCAAAGTGCTACTTAAAGGGGGACAAATTTGCAAAAGCGAACCTTAGGATCTGTTTGCCTTATCAAACGAATGCCACCGATGCATGTTTCACCTTTTTCAAAAAACATTTTTTTCACTTCGATCAAAATTTTACTAAGTCCAACTCCGAGCGAAAAATTTCTAAGTCCCCGGGGCTTTCGTCTCCTGACCATGCCGGCAGTTGAGGCCTCGCCGCCCGGGGGCCGGAATTGTCGTCTTGTAGGTGTGGTGCAACGCGCCATCGAAAAACGGGGAAATTTGCCAAAATCGTTCTTGGGGTGTGTTTCCCTTTCTAAAGAATGCCTCCGATGTATATTTCATGTTTTTAAAAAAATTATTTTTGCAAAATATCGAAACTTTTTCTAAGTCCAAATCGGAGCCAAAAGTCAATGAAACAGGGCCAAATTAGCAGCAACGAGGCTAAGGATGTGTTTCCTTTATCAAACGAACACCAATGATGCATATTTCACATTTTTCAAAAAAACTTTTTTTCGGTCCGAAAAAAGTTAAAGTCCAACTCCGAGCGAAAATTTTCTAAGTCCAGCCGCGTAGTACATGGGAGAACTACCACTTTCGGAGCAAAGTGCTACTTAAAGGGGGACAAATTTGCAAAAGCGAAGCTTAGGATCTGTTTGCCTTATCAAACGAATGCCACCGATGCATGTTTCACCTTTTTCAAAAAACATTTTTTTCACTTCGATCAAATTTTTCTAAGTCCAACTCCGAGCGAAAAATTTCTAAGTCCCCGGGGCTTTCGTCTCCTGACCATGCCGGCAGTTGAGGCCTCGCCGCCCGAGGGCCGCAATTGTCGTCTTGTAGGTGTGGTGCAACGCGCCATCGAAAAACGGGGAAATTTGCCAAAATTGTTCTTGGGATGTGTTTCCCTTTCTAAAAGAATGCCTCCGATGTATATTTCATGTTTTTAAAAAAATTATTTTTGCAAAATATCGAAACTTTTTCTAAGTCCAAATCGGCGCAAAAAGTCAATGAAACAGGGCCAAATTAGCAGAAACTAGGCTAAAGATGTGTTTTCTTTATCAAACGAACACCAATGATGCATATTTCACATTTTTCAAAAAACTTTTTTTTCGGTCCGAAAAAAGTTAAAGTCCAACTCGAGCGAAAATTTTCTAAGTCCAGCCGCGTAGTCCATGGGAGAACTACCACTTTCGGAGCAAACTGCCACTTAAAGAGGGACAAATTTGCGAAAGCGAACCTTAGGATGTGTTTGCCTTATCAAACGAATGCCACCCATGCATGTTTCACTTTTTTCAAAAAACATTTTTTCACTTCGATCAAAATTTTTCTAAGTCCAACTCCGAGCGAAAAATATCTAAGTCCAGCATGGGGGAAGGTTCACTTTCTGTGCAAACCGCTAGTGAAAGAGGGACAAATTAGCAAAAACGATTCCTGGGACGAGTTTTCCTGCTAAGCGCATGCCTGTGATGTATATTTCGTGCTTTTAAAAAATGAATTTTTACTAAAAATCGAAATTTTTCTGACTCCAAATCTGTGCAAAGCGCCAGTGAAAGAAGGACTAATTAGCAAAAACAGAACTTAGGATGCGTTTCCGTTATCTAACGAATACCAGGATGCATGTTTCACATTAATCAAAAAACTTTTTTCGGTCTGATAACAATTTTTCAAAGTCCAACTCCGAGCGAAATTTTTCAAAGTCCAGCATGGGGAACGACCAGTTGCGGTGCAAACCTCTTGCGAGAGAGCGACAAGTTAGCAACGACGAATCTTGGGAAGAGTTTCTTCTTCCAAATGAATGCCTGCGATGTATATTTCGTGTTTCTAAAAAAGTTATTTTTGCCCAAAATCGAAACCTTTTCTACGTCCAAATCGGTGTAAAGCGCCAGTGAAAGAGGGACAAATTAGCATAAACGATTATTGGGACGAGTTTCCCCTTCTAAACGAATGCCTGTGATGTATATTTCGTGTTTTAAAAAAATTATTTTTTCCCAAAATCGAAAAATTTTCTGAGTCCAAATCTGTGCAAAGCGCCAGTGAAAGAAGGACAAATTAGCAAAAACGGAACTTAGTATGCGTTATCCTTATCTAACGAATACCAAAGATGCATGTTTCACATTAATCAAAAAAACTTTTTTCGGTCCGATAAAAATTTTTCAAAGTCCAACTCCGAGCGAAATTCTTCAAAGTCCAGCCTGGGGGAACGACTACCTGCGGTGCAAATCGCTTGCGAGAGAGGGACAAATTAGCAAAGACGAGTCTTGGGAAGAGTTTCTTCTTCCAAAAGAATGCCTGTGATGTATATTTCGTGTTTTTAAAAAGTTATTTTTGCCCAAAATCGAAGCTCTTTCTAAGTCCAAATCGGTAAAAAGCGCTAGTGAAAGAGGGACAAACTTGCAAAAACGGAACTTGGGATGCGCTTCCTTTATAAAACGAATACCAATGATGCAATTTTCACCTTTATGAAAAAACTTTTTTTCACTCCGATAAAAATTTTTCAAAGTCCAACTCCGAGCGAAAGTGTTAAGGTTTCCCCCAAGGGAGAGACCGTCGCGGAGTGCGGTCTGGAGGTGAGCCAAAACTCGAAGTTCGGCGCCGCGTAGGAAAAGTAATGTTCCTGGGTACGCATTGCCAAGTAAGTGAACATGTTTGTGGATTCCTGGGCCCAGTTTTCTTTAATTAACAAACGGTCGTGTTTATCTTGCGATTGACGTTAATCTTTGGCACACTGGTCGTAAGAAAGCATTGTGCAAACTCGCTCGGATGACCTCGACCAAGAGGTGAACGCTACTTGCAAGGAAGTAGCCAAGGGTGACGTAATCGTGAGTCATCGCGCTGGTGTTATTGCGCATCGCTTCCATACAGTTTGAAACATAACGGCTAGAGAGGCCAAGCCGGACGCACGCGAGGGCTGCGCTTCTCCTTGTTTTCAACGAGAAATTCTTCCCGCCAAAAGCTAATTCGGCGTGGCTACTCTGCCCAAGTTATGTAATTACTAATTACTGGAACTTCCTAGATATGAGATTATTTTTATTAGTAGCGTACGGACTCTCACAATGTTTTCCTTTCTTTTTCAGCAGTTCAGAACAAGGACCGCAAAGTCTACCGAAGGCGCCATGATGGGGAGAACTCGCACCGGCCGACAACCTGCACCTGGAGAACAACGGGAATTCAGGGATCACAGGAGCCACGCCTGGCTTACGTCCACTTCGCAGAACTAAATCTACAGTCCGAAAACACACACAACACCAGCCTGGGACCCCGCCAGGTGATTCCAGCCTCTTCCACTACGACAAGACGCCAGAAGCACGACGAGTTCAAACGTGTTCGTGTGCTAGGTGCAGAAAGTTTTCTGCGAGTGAGAAAGTGCCTCTTAATTCGAGTGATATTCCACGTCTAAAAAGTGCACAAAAGGTGTTTGTGAAATGGGCTAAAATAATTGAAGTGCAAAAGGTCTTACAAGTGAAAAAAAAATGTTGTAGGTCGAAACAGCGAGTGAAAGGTGCAAAGAAAAAGTGTGTGAAACATTCAAAGTCCAGCGAGGCTAGAATGAGCGAAATATTGCCAGTGTGATTAATTCAAAAAGTGTTTGTGAAATGGGCTAAAATAATTGAAGTGCATAAGGTCATACAAGTGAAAAAAAATGTTGTAGGTCGAAACAGCGAGTGAAAGGTGCAAAGAAAAAGTGTGTGAAACATTCAAAGTCCAGCGAGGCTAGAATGAGCGAAATATTGCCAGTGTGATTAATTCAAAAAGTGTTTGTGAAATGGGCTAAAATAATTGAAGTGCAAAAGGTCTTACAAGTGAAAAAAAAAATGTTGTAGGTCGAAACAGCGAGTGAAAGGTGCAAAGAAAAAGTGTGTGAAACATTGAAAGTCCAGCGAGGCTAGAATGAGCGAAATAATCCTAAATGTGTCGTCCGAGTGAAATATTGCCAGTGAGATTAATTCAAAATCCCACAGTGCCCGGCTTTTTCAAAGTCCAAAGAGGGCAGCAAGAGTGAAATAATTCTAAGTCCATCGTGTGTCGTGCGAGTGAAAAATTACAAGTACAGCCGTGTTTTTAAAAAATTATTTCTTCCCAAAATCGAAACTTTTTCTAAGTCCAAATCGGCGCAAAAAGTTAGTAAAACAGGGCCAAATTAGCAGGAACGAGGCTAAGGATGTGTTTTCTTTATCAAACGAACACCAATGATGCGTATTTCACATTTTCAAAAAAACTTTTTTTCGGTCCGAAAAAAGTTAAAGTCCAACTCTGAGCGAAAAATTTCTAAGTCCCCGGGGCTTTCGTCTCGTGACCATGCCGCAGTTGA
Source organism: Mantis religiosa (assembly GCA_030765055.1). Taxonomy (NCBI): domain Eukaryota; kingdom Metazoa; phylum Arthropoda; class Insecta; order Mantodea; family Mantidae; genus Mantis; species Mantis religiosa. The sequence goes on from JAUKNK010001104.1 coordinate 5,248, forward strand.
GGCCTCGCCGGCCGAGGGCAAGAATTGTCGTCTTGTAGGTGTGGTGCAACGCGCCATCGAAAAACGGGGAAATTTGCCAAAATTGTTCTTGGGATGTGTTTCCCTTTCTAAAGAATGCCTCCGATGTATATTTCATGTTTTTAAAAAAATTATTTTTGCAAAATATCGAAACTTTTTCTAAGTCCAAATCGGCGCAAAAAGTCAATGATACAGGGCCAAATTAGCAGAAACTAGGCTAAGGATGTGTTTTCTTTATCAAACGAACACCAAATATGCATATTTCACATTTTTCAAAAAAACTTTTTTTCGGTCCGAAAAAAGTTAAAGTCCAACTCTGAGCGAAAAATTTCTAAGTCCCCGGGGCTTTCGTCTCTTGACCATGCCGGCAGTTGAGGCCTCGCCGCCCGAGGGCAAGAATTGTCGTCTTGTAGGTGTGGTGCAACGCGCCATCGAAAAACGGGGAAATTTGCCAAAATTGTTCTTGGGATGTGTTTCCCATTCTAAAAGAATGCCTACGATGTATATTTCATGTTTTTAAAAAAATTATTTTTGCAAAATATCGAAACTTTTTCTAAGTCCAACTCCGAGCGAAAAATTTCTAAGTCCCCGGGGCTTTCGTCTCTTGACCATGCCGGCAGTTGAGGCCTCGCCGACCGAGGGCCGGAATTGTCGTCTTGTAGGTGTGGTGCAACGCGCCATCGAAAAACGGGGAAATTTGCCAAAATTGTTCTTGGGATGTGTTTCCCTTTCTAAAAGAATGCCTCCGATGTATATTTCATGTTTTTAAAAAAATTATTTTTGCAAAATATCGAAACTTTTTCTAAGTACAAATCGGCGCAAAAAGTCAATGATACAGGGCCAAATTAGCAGAAACTAGGCTAAGGATGTGTTTTCTTTATCAAACGAACACCAAATATGCATATGTCACATTTTTCAAAAAAACTTTTTTTCGGTCCGAAAAAAGTTAAAGTCCAACTCTGAGCGAAAAATTTCTAAGTCCCCGGGGCTTTCGTCTCGTGACCATGCCGGCAGTTGAGGCCTCGCCGGCCGAGGGCAAGAATTGTCGTCTTGTAGGTGTGGTGCAACGCGCCATCGAAAAACGGGGAAATTTGCCAAAATCGTTTTTGGGATGTGTTTCCCATTCTAAAAGAATGCCTCCGATGTATATTTCATGTTTTTAAAAAAATTATTTTTGCAAAATATCGAAACTTTTTCTAAGTCCAACTCCGAGCGAAAAATTTCTAAGTCCCCGGGGCTTTCGTCTCTTGACCATGCCGGCAGTTGAGGCCTCGCCGCCCGAGGGCCGGAATTGTCGTCTTGTAGGTGTGGTGCAACGCGCCATCGAAAAACGGGGAAATTTGCCAAAATTGTTCTTGGGATGTGTTTCCCTTTCTAAAAGAATGCCTCCGATGTATATTTCATGTTTTTAAAAAAATTATTTTTGCAAAATATCGAAACTTTTTCTAAGTCCAAATCGGCGCAAAAAGTCAATGATACAGGGCCAAATTAGCAGAAACTAGGCTAAGGATGTGTTTTCTTTATCAAACGAACACCAAATATGCATATTTCACATTTTTCAAAAAAACTTTTTTTCGGTCCGAAAAAAGTTAAAGTCCAACTCCGAGCGAAAATTTTCTAAGTCCAGCCGCGTAGTACATGGGAGAACTACCACTTTCGGAGCAAACTGCCACTTAGAGAGGGACAAATTTGCGAAAGCGAACCTTAGGATGTGTTTGCCTTATCAAACGAATGCCACCCATGCATGTTTCACTTTTTTCAAAAAACATTTTTTTCACTTCGATAAAAATTTTTCTAAGTCCAACTCCGAGCGAAAAATTTCTAAGTCCCCGGGGCTTTCGTCTCTTGACCATGCCGGCAGTTGAGGCCTCGCCGCCCGAGGGCAAGAATTGTCGTCTTGTAGGTGTGGTGCAACGCGCCATCGAAAAACGGGAAAATTTGCCAAAATTGTTCTTGGGATGTGTTTCCATTTCTAAAAGAATGCCTCCGATGTATATTTCATGTTTTTAAAAAAATTATTTTTGCAAAATATCGAAACTTTTTCTAAGTCCAAATCGGCGCAAAAAGTCGATGATACAGGGCCAAATTAGCAGAAACTAGGCTAAGGATGTGTTTTCTTTATCAAACGAACACCAAATATGCATATTTCACATTTTTCAAAAAAACTTTTTTTCGGTCCGAAAAAAGTTAAAGTCCAACTCTGAGCGAAAAATTTCTAAGTCCCCGGGGCTTTCGTCTCGTGACCATGCCGGCAGTTGAGGCCTCGCCGGCCGAGGGCAAGAATTGTCGTCTTGTAGGTGTGGTGCAACGCGCCATCGAAAAACGGGGAAATTTGCCAAAATCGTTCTTGGGATGTGTTTCCCATTCTAAAAGAATGCCTCCGATGTATATTTCATGTTTTTAAAAAAATTATTTTTGCAAAATATCGAAACTTTTTCTAAGTCCAACTCCGAGCGAAAAATTTCTAAGTCCCCGGGGCTTTCGTCTCTTGACCATGCCGGCAGTTGAGGCCTCGCCGCCCGAGGGCCGGAATTGTCGTCTTGTAGGTGTGGTGCAACGCGCCATCGAAAAACGGGGAAATTTGCCAAAATTGTTCTTGGGATGTGTTTCCCTTTCTAAAAGAATGCCTCCGATGTATATTTCATGTTTTTAAAAAAATTATTTTTGCAAAATATCGAAACTTTTTCTAAGTCCAAATCGGCGCAAAAAGTCAATGATACAGGGCCAAATTAGCAGAAACTAGGCTAAGGATGTGTTTTCTTTATCAAACGAACACCAAATATGCATATTTCACATTTTTCAAAAAAACTTTTTTTCGGTCCGAAAAAAGTTAAAGTCCAACTCCGAGCGAAAATTTTCTAAGTCCAGCCGCGTAGTACATGGGAGAACTACCACTTTCGGAGCAAACTGCCACTTAAAGAGGGACAAATTTGCGAAAGCGAACCTTAGGATGTGTTTGCCTTATAAAACGAATGCCACCCATGCATGTTTCACTTTTTTCAAAAAACATTTTTTTCACTTCGATAAAAATTTTTCTAAGTCCAACTCCGAGCGAAAAATTTCTAAGTCCCCGGGGCTTTCGTCTCTTGACCATGCCGGCAGTTGAGGCCTCGCCGCCCGAGGGCAAGAATTGTCGTCTTGTAGGTGTGGTGCAACGCGCCATCGAAAAACGGGAAAATTTGCCAAAATTGTTCTTGGGATGTGTTTCCCTTTCTAAAAGAATGCCTCCGATGTATATTTCATGTTTTTAAAAAAATTATTTTTGCAAAATATCGAAACTTTTTCTAAGACCAAATCGGCGCAAAAAGTCAATGATACAGGGCCAAATTAGCAGAAACTAGGCTAAGGATGTGTTTTCTTTATCAAACGAACACCAAATATGCATATTTCACATTTTTCAAAAAAACTTTTTTTCGGTCCGAAAAAAGTTAAAGTCCAACTCTGAGCGAAAAAGTCCCCGGGGCTTTCGTCTCGTGACCATGCCGGCAGTTGAGGCCTCGCCGGCCGAGGGCTAGAATTGTCGTCTTGTAGGTGTGGTGCAACGCGCCATCGAAAAACGGGGAAATTTGCCAAACTCGTTCTTGGGATGTGTTTCCCATTCTAAAAGAATGCCTCCGATGTATAATTCATGTTTTTAAAAAAATTATTTTTGCAAAATATCGAAACTTTTTCTAAGTCCAACTCTGAGCGAAAAATTTCTAAGTCCCCGGGGCTTTCGTCTCGTGACCATGCCGGCAGTTGAGGCCTCGCCGGCCGAGGGCAAGAATTGTCGTCTTGTAGGTGTGGTGCAACGCGCCATCGAAAAACGGGGAAATTTGCCAAAATCGTTCTTGGGATGTGTTTCCCATTCTAAAATAATGCCTCCGATGTATATTTCATGTTTTTAAAAAAATTATTTTTGCAAAATATCGAAACTTTTTCTAAGTCCAACTCCGAGCGAAAAATTTCTAAGTCCCCGGGGCTTTCGTCTCTTGACCATGCCGGCAGTTGAGGCCTCGCCGCCCGAGGGCCGGAATTGTCGTCTTGTAGGTGTGGTGCAACGCGCCATCGAAAAACGGGGAAATTTGCCAAAATTGTTCTTGGGATGTGTTTCCCTTTCTAAAAGAATGCCTCCGATGTATATTTCATGTTTTTAAAAAAATTATTTTTGCAAAATATCGAAACATTTTCTAAGTCCAAATCGGCGCAAAAAGTCGATGATACAGGGCCAAATTAGCAGAAACTAGGCTAAGGATGTGTTTTCTTTATCAAACGAACACCAAATATGCATATTTCACATTTTTCAAAAAAACTTTTTTTCGGTCCGAAAAAAGTTAAAGTCCAACTCCGAGCGAAAATTTTCTAAGTCCAGCCGCGTAGTACATGGGAGAACTACCACTTTCGGAGCAAACTGCCACTTAGAGAGGGACAAATTTGCGAAAGCGAACCTTAGGATGTGTTTGCCTTATCAAACGAATGCCACCCATGCATGTTTCACTTTTTTCAAAAAACATTTTTTTCACTTCGATAAAAATTTTTCTAAGTCCAACTCCGAGCGAAAAAATTTCTAAGTCCCCGGGGCTTTCGTCTCTTGACCATGCCGGCAGTTGAGGCCTCGCCGCCCGAGGGCAAGAATTGTCGTCTTGTAGGTGTGGTGCAACGCGCCATCGAAAAACGGGAAAATTTGCCAAAATTGTTCTTGGGATGTGTTTCCCTTTCTAAAAGAATGCCTCCGATGTATATTTCATGTTTTTAAAAAAATTATTTTTGCAAAATATCGAAACTTTTTCTAAGTCCAAATCGGCGCAAAAAGTCGATGATACAGGGCCAAATTAGCAGAAACTAGGCTAAGGATGTGTTTTCTTTATCAAACGAACACCAAATATGCATATTTCACATTTTTCAAAAAAACTTTTTTTCGGTCCGAAAAAAGTTAAAGTCCAACTCCGAGCGAAAATTTTCTAAGTCCAGCCGCGTAGTACATGGGAGAACTACCACTTTCGGAGCAAACTGCCACTTAGAGAGGGACAAATTTGCGAAAGCGAACCTTAGGATGTGTTTGCCTTATCAAACGAATGCCACCCATGCATGTTTCACTTTTTTCAAAAAACATTTTTTTCACTTCGATAAAAATTTTTCTAAGTCCAACTCCGAGCGAAAAATTTCTAAGTCCCCGGGGCTTTCGTCTCTTGACCATACCGGCAGTTGAGGCCTCGCCGCCCGAGGGCAAGAATTGTCGTCTTGTAGGTGTGGTGCAACGCGCCATCGAAAAACGGGAAAATTTGCCAAAATTGTTCTTGGGATGTGTTTCCCTTTCTAAAAGAATGCCTCCGATGTATATTTCATGTTTTTAAAAAAATTATTTTTGCAAAATATCGAAACTTTTTCTAAGTCCAAATCGGCGCAAAAAGTCGATGATACAGGGCCAAATTAGCAGAAACTAGGCTAAGGATGTGTTTTCTTTATCAAACGAACACCAAATATGCATATTTCACATTTTTCAAAAAAACTTTTTTTCGGTCCGAAAAAAGTTAAAGTCCAACTCCGAGCGAAAATTTTCTAAGTCCAGCCGCGTAGTACATGGGAGAACTACCACTTTCGGAGCAAACTGCCACTTAGAGAGGGACAAATTTGCGAAAGCGAACCTTAGGATGTGTTTGCCTTATCAAACGAATGCCACCCATGCATGTTTCACTTTTTTCAAAAAACATTTTTTTCACTTCGATAAATATTTTTCTAAGTCCAACTCCGAGCGAAAAATTTCTAAGTCCCCGGGGCTTTCGTCTCTTGACCATGCCGGCAGTTGAGGCCTCGCCGCCCGAGGGCAAGAATTGTCGTCTTGTAGGTGTGGTGCAACGCGCCATCGAAAAACGGGAAAATTTGCCAAAATTGTTCTTGGGATGTGTTTCCCTTTCTAAAAGAATGCCTCCGATGTATATTTCATGTTTTTAAAAAAATTATTTTTGCAAAATATCGAAACTTTTTCTAAGTCCAAATCGGCGCAAAAAGTCGATGATACAGGGCCAAATTAGCAGAAACTAGGCTAAGGATGTGTTTTCTTTATCAAACGAACACCAAATATGCATATTTCACATTTTTCAAAAAAACTTTTTTTCGGTCCGAAAAAAGTTAAAGTCCAACTCCGAGCGAAAATTTTCTAAGTCCAGCCGCGTAGTACATGGGAGAACTACCACTTTCGGAGCAAACTGCCACTTAGAGAGGGACAAATTTGCGAAAGCGAACCTTAGGATGTGTTTGCCTTATCAAACGAATGCCACCCATGCATGTTTCACTTTTTTCAAAAAACATTTTTTTCACTTCGATAAATATTTTTCTAAGTCCAACTCCGAGCGAAAAATTTCTAAGTCCCCGGGGCTTTCGTCTCTTGACCATGCCGGCAGTTGAGGCCTCGCCGCCCGAGGGCAAGAATTGTCGTCTTGTAGGTGTGGTGCAACGCGCCATCGAAAAACGGGAAAATTTGCCAAAATTGTTCTTGGGATGTGTTTCCCTTTCTAAAAGAATGCCTCCGATGTATATTTCATGTTTTTAAAAAAATTATTTTTGCAAAATATCGAAACTTTTTCTAAGTCCAAATCGGCGCAAAAAGTCGATGATACAGGGCCAAATTAGCAGAAACTAGGCTAAGGATGTGTTTTCTTTATCAAACGAACACCAAATATGCATATTTCACATTTTTCAAAAAAACTTTTTTTCGGTCCGAAAAAAGTTAAAGTCCAACTCTGAGCGAAAAAGTCCCCGGGGCTTTCGTCTCGTGACCATGCCGGCAGTTGAGGCCTCGCCGGCCGAGGGCAAGAATTGTCGTCTTGTAGGTGTGGTGCAACGCGCCATCGAAAAACGGGGAAATTTGCCAAAATCGTTCTTGGGATGTGTTTCCCATTCTAAAAGAATGCCTCCGATGTATATTTCATGTTTTTAAAAAAATTATTTTTGCAAAATATCGAAACTTTTTCTAAGTCCAACTCCGAGCGAAAAATTTCTAAGTCCCCGGGGCTTTCGTCTCTTGACCATGCCGGCAGTTGAGGCCTCGCCGCCCGAGGGCCGGAATTGTCGTCTTGTAGGTGTGGTGCAACGCGCCATCGAAAAACGGGGAAATTTGCCAAAATTGTTCTTGGGATGTGTTTCCCATTCTAAAAGAATGCCTACGATGTATATTTCATGTTTTTAAAAAAATTATTTTTGCAAAATATCGAAACTTTTTCTAAGTCCAAATCGGCGCAAAAAGTCGATGATACAGGGCCAAATTAGCAGAAACTAGGCTAAGGATGTGTTTTCTTTATCAAACGAACACCAAATATGCATATTTCACATTTTTCAAAAAAACTTTTTTTCGGTCCGAAAAAAGTTAAAGTCCAACTCCGAGCGAAAATTTTCTAAGTCCAGCCGCGTAGTACATGGGAGAACTACCACTTTCGGAGCAAACTGCCACTTAGAGAGGGACAAATTTGCGAAAGCGAACCTTAGGATGTGTTTGCCTTATCAAACGAATGCCACCCATGCATGTTTCACTTTTTTCAAAAAACATTTTTTTCACTTCGATAAAAATTTTTCTAAGTCCAACTCCGAGCGAAAAATTTCTAAGTCCCCGGGGCTTTCGTCTCTTGACCATGCCGGCAGTTGAGGCCTCGCCGCCCGAGGGCAAGAATTGTCGTCTTGTAGGTGTGGTGCAACGCGCCATCGAAAAACGGGAAAATTTGCCAAAATTGTTCTTGGGATGTGTTTCCCTTTCTAAAAGAATGCCTCCGATGTATATTTCATGTTTTTAAAAAAATTATTTTTGCAAAATATCGAAACTTTTTCTAAGTCCAAATCGGCGCAAAAAGTCGATGATACAGGGCCAAATTAGCAGAAACTAGGCTAAGGATGTGTTTTCTTTATCAAACGAACACCAAATATGCATATTTCACATTTTTCAAAAAAACTTTTTTTCGGTCCGAAAAAAGTTAAAGTCCAACTCCGAGCGAAAATTTTCTAAGTCCAGCCGCGTAGTACATGGGAGAACTACCACTTTCGGAGCAAACTGCCACTTAGAGAGGGACAAATTTGCGAAAGCGAACCTTAGGATGTGTTTGCCTTATCAAACGAATGCCACCCATGCATGTTTCACTTTTTTCAAAAAACATTTTTTTCACTTCGATAAATATTTTTCTAAGTCCAACTCCGAGCGAAAAATTTCTAAGTCCCCGGGGCTTTCGTCTCTTGACCATGCCGGCAGTTGAGGCCTCGCCGCCCGAGGGCAAGAATTGTCGTCTTGTAGGTGTGGTGCAACGCGCCATCGAAAAACGGGAAAATTTGCCAAAATTGTTCTTGGGATGTGTTTCCCTTTCTAAAAGAATGCCTCCGATGTATATTTCATGTTTTTAAAAAAATTATTTTTGCAAAATATCGAAACTTTTTCTAAGTCCAAATCGGCGCAAAAAGTCGATGATACAGGGCCAAATTAGCAGAAACTAGGCTAAGGATGTGTTTTCTTTATCAAACGAACACCAAATATGCATATTTCACATTTTTCAAAAAAACTTTTTTTCGGTCCGAAAAAAGTTAAAGTCCAACTCTGAGCGAAAAAGTCCCCGGGGCTTTCGTCTCGTGACCATGCCGGCAGTTGAGGCCTCGCCGGCCGAGGGCAAGAATTGTCGTCTTGTAGGTGTGGTGCAACGCGCCATCGAAAAACGGGGAAATTTGCCAAAATCGTTCTTGGGATGTGTTTCCCATTCTAAAAGAATGCCTCCGATGTATATTTCATGTTTTTAAAAAAATTATTTTTGCAAAATATCGAAACTTTTTCTAAGTCCAACTCCGAGCGAAAAATTTCTAAGTCCCCGGGGCTTTCGTCTCTTGACCATGCCGGCAGTTGAGGCCTCGCCGCCCGAGGGCCGGAATTGTCGTCTTGTAGGTGTGGTGCAACGCGCCATCGAAAAACGGGGAAATTTGCCAAAATTGTTCTTGGGATGTGTTTCCCATTCTAAAAGAATGCCTACGATGTATATTTCATGTTTTTAAAAAAATTATTTTTGCAAAATATCGAAACTTTTTCTAAGTCCAAATCGGCGCAAAAAGTCGATGATACAGGGCCAAATTAGCAGAAACTAGGCTAAGGATGTGTTTTCTTTATCAAACGAACACCAAATATGCATATTTCACATTTTTCAAAAAAACTTTTTTTCGGTCCGAAAAAAGTTAAAGTCCAACTCCGAGCGAAAATTTTCTAAGTCCAGCCGCGTAGTACATGGGAGAACTACCACTTTCGGAGCAAACTGCCACTTAGAGAGGGACAAATTTGCGAAAGCGAACCTTAGGATGTGTTTGCCTTATCAAACGAATGCCACCCATGCATGTTTCACTTTTTTCAAAAAACATTTTTTTCACTTCGATAAAAATTTTTCTAAGTCCAACTCCGAGCGAAAAATTTCTAAGTCCCCGGGGCTTTCGTCTCTTGACCATGCCGGCAGTTGAGGCCTCGCCGCCCGAGGGCAAGAATTGTCGTCTTGTAGGTGTGGTGCAACGCGCCATCGAAAAACGGGGAAATTTGCCAAAATTGTTCCTGGGATGTGTTTCCCTTTCTAAAAGAATGCCTCCGATGTATATTTCATGTTTTTAAAAAAATTATTTTTGCAAAATATCGAAACTTTTTCTAAGTCCAAATCGGCGCAAAAAGTCGATGAAACAGGGCCAAATTAGCAGAAACTAGGCTAAAGATTTGTTTTCTTTATCAAACGAACACCAATGATGCATATTTCACATTTTTAAAAAAAACTTTTTTTTCGGTCCGAAAAAAGATAAAGTCCAACTCTGAGCGAAAAATTTCTAAGTCCCCGGGGCTTTCGTCTCGTGACCATGCCGGCAGTTGAGGCCTCGCCGACCGAGGGCCGGAATTGTCGTCTTGTAGGTGTGGTGCAACGCGCCATCGAAAAACGGGGAAATTTGCCAAAATTGTTCTTGGGATGTGTTTCCCATTCTAAAAGAATGCCTACGATGTATATTTCATGTTTTTAAAAAAATTATTTTTGCAAAATATCGAAACTTTTTCTAAGTCCAAATCGGCGCAAAAAGTCGATGAAACAGGGAAAAATTAGCAGGAACGAGGCTAAGGATGTGTTTTCTTTATCAAACGAACACCAATGATGCGTATTTCACATTTTTCAAAAAAACTTTTTTTCGGTCCGAAAAAAGTTAAAGTCCAACTCCGAGCGAAAATTTTCCAAGTCCAGCCGCGTAGTACATGGGAGAACTACCACTTTCGGAGCAAACTGCCACTTAGAGAGGGACAAATTTGCGAAAGCGAACCTTAGGATGTGTTTGCCTTATCAAACGAATGCCACCCATGCATGTTTCACTTTTTTCAAAAAACATTTTTTTCACTTCGATAAAAATTTTTCTAAGTCCAACTCCGAGCGAAAAATTTCTAAGTCCCCGGGGCTTTCGTCTCTTGACCATGCCGGCAGTTGAGGCCTCGCCGCCCGAGGGCAAGAATTGTCGTCTTGTAGGTGTGGTGCAACGCGCCATCGAAAAACGGGGAAATTTGCCAAAATTGTTCTTGGGATGTGTTTCCCTTTCTAAAAGAATGCCTCCGATGTATATTTCATGTTTTTAAAAAAATTATTTTTGCAAAATATCGAAACTTTTTCTAAGTCCAAATCGGCGCAAAAAGTCGATGAAACAGGGCCAAATTAGCAGAAACTAGGCTAAAGATTTGTTTTCTTTATCAAACGAACACCAATGATGCATATTTCACATTTTTAAAAAAAACTTTTTTTTCGGTCCGAAAAAAGATAAAGTCCAACTCCGAGCGAAAATTTTCTAAGTCCAGCCGCGTAGTACATGGGAGAACTACCACTTTCGGGGCAAACTGCCACTTAAAGGGGGACAAATTTGCGAAAGCGAACCTTAGGATGTGTTTGCCTCATCAAACGAATGCCACCCATGCATGTTTCACTTTTTTCAAAAAACATTTTTTTCACTTCGATCAAAATTTTTCAAAGTCCAACTCCGAGCGAAAAATTTCTAAGTCCCCGGAATTGTCGTCTTGTAGGTGTGGTGCAACGCGCCATCGAAAAACGGGAAAATTTGCCAAAATTGTTCTTGGGATGTGTTTCCCTTTCTAAAAGAATGCCTCCGATGTATATTTCATGTTTTTAAAAAAATTATTTTTGCAAAATATCGAAACTTTTTCTAAGTCCAAATCGGCGCAAAAAGTCAATGAAACAGGGCCAAATTAGCAGAAACTAGGCTAAAGATGTGTTTTCTTTATCAAACGAACACCAATGATGCATATTTCACATTTTTCAAAAAAAATTTTTTTCGGTCCGAAAAAAGTTAAACTCCAACTCCGAGCGAAAATTTTCTAAGTCCAGCCGCGTAGTACATGGGAGAACTACCACTTTCGGAGCAAACTGCCACTTAAAGAGGGACAAATTTGCGAAAGCGAACCTTAGGATGTGTTTGCCTGATCAAACGAATGCCACCCATGCATGTTTCACTTTTTTCAAAAAACATTTTTTTCACTTCGATCAAAATATTTCTAAGTCCAACTCCGAGCGAAAAATTTCTAAGTCCAGCATGGGGGAAGGTTCACTTTCTGTGCAAACCGCTAGTGAAAGAGGGACAAAATAGCAAAAACGATTCCTGGGACGAGTTTTCCCTGCTAAGCGCATGCCTGTGATGTATATTTCGTGCTTTTAAAAAAATGAATTTCTCTAAAAATCGAAAATTTTTCTGACTCCAAATCTATGCAAAGCGCCAGTGAAAGAGGGACTAATTAGCAAAAACAGAAGTTAGGATGCGTTTCCGTTATCTAACGAATACCAAGGATGCATGTTTCACATTAATCAAAAGACTTTTTTCGGTCTGATAACAATTTTTCAAAGTCCAACTCCGAGCGAAATTTTTCAAAGTCCAGCATGGGGGAACGACCACTTGCGGTGCAAACCGCTTGCGAGAGAGCGACAAATTAGCAAAGACGAATCTTGGGAAGAGTTTCTTCTTCCAAATGAATGCCTGCGATGTATATTTCGTGTTTCTAAAAAAGTTATTTTTGCCCAAAATCGAAACCTTTTCTACGTCCAAATCGGTGTAAAGCGCCAGAGAAAGAGGGACAAATTAGCATAAGCGATTATTGGGACGAGTTTCCCCTTCTAAACGAATGCCTGTGATGTATATTTCGTGTTTTTAAAAAAAATTATTTTTGCCCAAAATCGAAGCTCTTTCTAAGGTTACGGAGGGAGATTACGGAGAGACGGTCGCGGAGTGCTAAGTGGAGGTGAGCTAAAACTCGAAGCTCGGCCTCAGGTAGGTTAACTTTTATTGCATCACCCCTCCCCGACCTCCTTTGCGCCCAAGTGTTAAGGTTTCCCCCAAGGGAGGGTACGGAGAGACGGTCGCGGAGTGCTAGGTGGAGGTGAGCTAAAACTCGAAGTTCGGCGCCTCGTAGGAAAAGTAATGTTGCTGCGTACACATTGCCAAGCAGGTGAACATGTTTGGGGATTCCTGGGCCCAGTTTTCTTTAATTAACAAACGGTCGTGTTTAACTTGCGATTGACGTTAACCTTTGGCACACTGCGTTTCCTTTATTAAACGAATACCAATGAAGCATGTTTCACATTTATGAAAAAAACTTTTTTTCACTCACTTGTGCTCAAATATAGCTCGGCACATTTACCCCTAACCTTAATTGCAGTCTTTAAGATCGTTAACATTTATAAAGGACGTTTGCAGTAAATGAAGTGCGGGAAGCACATGCACTAATTGAGATTCCAGATACTGCTTTGGCCGACCTCCCCACTCCTTCAGATATTTCAAAGAGGTGAAGTTTGGGCAATGCTTAATTATTCAAATTACCACAGGATTATTTTAGCCGTGCTATTATCGATTTAGCCTTTTCGAGAGCAGCTCCCGAATGTCAAGACGTAAAATATGTTGAAAATGCAGAATATAGTTGCTTAGAGTGCATGTATAATAAATGGAACAGGCAAACATAGGCATACTCTGCTATTTGCTACATACATTCGGCACACCTTAAATAATTGCCAGTCTTCCGTCTCGAGCAAGAGCTCACCCCATTGGTCGGCAGAGACCGTTTTCAATGGCGGCAGGAGGTGGGAACGATTTGCTACAGTCATTGTCATTGGTCCACCACCCGCCATTAGTCGATCGGGCCGCCACCTGTCGTCACCGGCGCCAATTACGACAATCGATCAAGTGACAGTAGTTTCGAAAACACACACCAGGGGCAGTTGAGTGCCAAAAGCCGGACCTCGCCCGAGTCTAGTTTGGATGCTAGAATAATGTTTAGAAACCTCCATAATTAACGAAAAGCTTCGAGTGTTAAGGTTTCCCCGCAAGAGAGGGTGCGGAGAGACCGTCGCGGAGTGCTACGTGGAGGTGAGCTAAAACTCGAAGTTCGGCCCCAGGTAGGGTAGCTAGTATTGCATTACCACTCCCCGGCTCTCTTGCGCCCAAGCGTTAAGGTTTCCCCCAACGGAGGGTACGGAGAGACCGTCGCGGAGTGCTACGTGGAGGTGAGCTAAAACTCGAAGCTCGGCCCCAGGTAGGGTAACTAGTATTGCATTACCACTCCCCGGCTCTCTTGCGCCCAAGCGTTAAGGTTTCCCCCAACGTAGGGTACGGAGAGACCGTCGCGGAGTGCTACGTGGAGGTGAGCTAAAACTCGAAGCTCGGCCTCAGGTAGGTTAACTTTTATTGCATCACCCCTCCCCGACCTCCTTTGCGCCCAAGTGTTAAGGTTTCCCCCAAGGGAGGGTACGGAGAGACGGTCGCGGAGTGCTAAGTGGAGGTGAGCTAAAACTCGAAGCTCGGCCTCAGGTAGGTTAACTTTTATTGCATCACCCCTCCCCGACCTCCTTTGCGCCCAAGTGTTAAGGTTTCCCCCAAGGGAGGGTACGGAGAGACGGTCGCGGAGTGCTAGGTGGAGGTGAGCTAAAACTCGAAGTTCGGCGCCTCGTAGGAAAAGTAATGTTGCTGCGTACACATTGCCAAGCAGGTGAACATGTTTGGGGATTCCTGGGCCCAGTTTTCTTTAATTCACAAACGGTCGTGCTTAACTTGCGATTGACGTTAACCTTTGGCACACTGCGTTTCCTTTATTAAACGAATACCAATGAAGCATGTTTCACATTTATGAAAAAAACTTTTTTTCACTCACTTGTGCTCAAATATAGCTCGGCACATTTACCCCTAACCTTAATTGCAGTCTTTAAGATCGTTAACATTTATAAAGGACGTTTGCAGTAAATGTAGTGCGGGAAGCACATGCACTAATTGAGATTCCAGATACTGCTTTGGCCGACCTCCCCACTCCTTCAGATATTTCAAAGAGGTGAAGTTTGGGCAATGCTTAATTATTCAAATTACCACAGGATTATTTTAGCCGTGCTATTATCGATTTAGCCTTTTCGAGAGCAGCTCCCGAATGTCAAGACGTAAAATATGTTGAAAATGCAGAATATAGTTGCTTAGAGTGCATGTATAATAAATGGAACAGGCAAACATAGGCATACTCTGCTATTTGCTACATACATTCGGCACACCTTAAATAATTGCCAGTCTTCCGTCTCGAGCAAGAGCTCACCCCATTGGTCGGCAGAGACCGTTTTCAATGGCGGCAGGAGGTGGGAACGATTTGCTACAGTCATTGTCATTGGTCCACCACCCGCCATTAGTCGATCGGGCCGCCACCTGTCGTCACCGGCGCCAATTACGACAATCGATCAAGTGACAGTAGTTTCGAAAACACACACCAGGGGCAGTTGAGTGCCAAAAGCCGGACCTCGCCCGAGTCTAGTTTGGATGCTAGAATAATGTTTAGAAACCTCCATAATTAACGAAAAGCTTCGAGTGTTAAGGTTTCCCCGCAAGGGAGGGTACGGAGAGCTACGCTACGCGGAGTGCTACGTGGAGGTGAGCTAAAACTCGAAGTTCGGCCCCAGGTAGGGTAACTAGTATTGCATTACCCCTCCCCGGCCTCTCTTGCGCCCAAGTGTTAAGGTTTCCCCCAAGGGAGGGTCCGGAGAGACGGTCGCGGAGTGCTAGGTGGAGGTGAGCTAAAACTCGAAGTTCGGCCCCAGGTAGGGTAGCTAGTATTGCATTACCACTCCCCGGCTCTCTTGCGCCCAAGCGTTAAGGTTTCCCCCAACGGAGGGTACGGAGAGACCGTCGCGGAGTGCTACGTGGAGGTGAGCTAAAACTCGAAGCTCGGCCTCAGGTAGGTTAACTTTTATTGCATCACCCCTCCCCGACCTCCTTTGCGCCCAAGTGTTAAGGTTTCCCCCAAGGGAGGGTACGGAGAGACGGTCGCGGAGTGCTAAGTGGAGGTGAGCTAAAACTCGAAGCTCGGCCTCAGGTAGGTTAACTTTTATTGCATCACCCCTCCCCGACCTCCTTTGCGCCCAAGTGTTAAGGTTTCCCCCAAGGGAGGGTACGGAGAGACGGTCGCGGAGTGCTAGGTGGAGGTGAGCTAAAACTCGAAGTTCGGCGCCTCGTAGGAAAAGTAATGTTGCTGCGTACACATTGCCAAGCAGGTGAACATGTTTGGGGATTCCTGGGCCCAGTTTTCTTTAATTAACAAACGGTCGTGTTTAACTTGCGATTGACGTTAACCTTTGGCACACTGCGTTTCCTTTATTAAACGAATACCAATGAAGCATGTTTCACATTTATGAAAAAAACTTTTTTTCACTCACTTGTGCTCAAATATAGCTCGGCACATTTACCCCTAACCTTAATTGCAGTCTTTAAGATCGTTAACATTTATAAAGGACGTTTGCAGTAAATGAAGTGCGGGAAGCACATGCACTAATTGAGATTCCAGATACTGCTTTGGCCGACCTCCCCACTCCTTCAGATATTTCAAAGAGGTGAAGTTTGGGCAATGCTTAATTATTCAAATTACCACAGGATTATTTTAGCCGTGCTATTATCGATTTAGCCTTTTCGAGAGCAGCTCCCGAATGTCAAGACGTAAAATATGTTGAAAATGCAGAATTTAGTTGCTTAGAGTGCATGTATAATAAATGGAACAGGCAAACATAGGCATACTCTGCTATTTGCTACATACATTCGGCACACCTTAAATAATTGCCAGTCTTCCGTCTCGAGCAAGAGCTCACCCCATTGGTCGGCAGAGACCGTTTTCAATGGCGGCAGGAGGTGGGAACGATTTGCTACAGTCATTGTCATTGGTCCACCACCCGCCATTAGTCGATCGGGCCGCCACCTGTCGTCACCGGCGCCAATTACGACAATCGATCAAGTGACAGTAGTTTCGAAAACACACACCAGGGGCAGTTGAGTGCCAAAAGCCGGACCTCGCCCGAGTCTAGTTTGGATGCTAGAATAATGTTTAGAAACCTCCATAATTAACGAAAAGCTTCGAGTGTTAAGGTTTCCCCGCAAGGGAGGGTACGGAGAGCTACGCTACGCGGAGTGCTACGTGGAGGTGAGCTAAAACTCGAAGTTCGGCCCCAGGTAGGGTAACTAGTATTGCATTACCCCTCCCCGGCCTCTCTTGCGCCCAAGTGTTAAGGTTTCCCCCAAGGGAGGGTCCGGAGAGACGGTCGCGGAGTGCTAGGTGGAGGTGAGCTAAAACTCGAAGTTCGGCGCCTCGTAGGAAAAGTAATGTTTCTGCGTACGCATTGCCAAGCAAGCGAACATGTTTGGGGATTCCAGGGCCCAGTTTTCTTTAATTAACAAACGGTCGTGTTTAACTTGCGATCGACGTTAATCTGTGGCACACTGGTCGTAAGAATGCATTGTGCAAACTCGCTCGGATGACCTCGACCAAGAGGTGAACGCTACTTGCAAGGAAGTAGCCAAGGGTGACGTAATCCTGAGTCATCACTCTGGTGTGATGGCTTCCATCCAGCGGTCACGTGATCAATCAGTTTGAATTATAACGGCCCAGGCAGCCGACGCGTACGGACGCCAGGGCTGCGTTTCTCGTTCTTTTCACTTTGTCTTTCACTTTGTTTGAGTTAGGAGAGAAAGGAGGCGAGAGGAGGAGAGTGCTGAGAGCTCAGAAGCAGCCGACGTAACATGCCGAGAAATTCTGCCCGCTAAAAAGCTAATTCGGCGTGGCTTGTTTACCAAAGTTATGTAATTACTAATTACTGGAACTTCCTTCCTAGATAAGAGACTATTTTTATTAGTAGCGTACGGACTCTCACAATGTTTTCCCTTTTTTACAGCAGTTCGGCACGAGGACGGCAGCCGGAGTTAGCAGAGGGA
>JAUKNK010001104.1:32500-46614 GCA_030765055.1 Mantis religiosa
CTGCACGCCTCCCGAGCGGCACGGCCGGCCGGCCGGAGCGAGCGCGGCTGGCGAGAGGCTGCCGGCCGCTGCCGTAACACATCTAAACAGGGCCTCAAAACACTCTGCTTATATCTCCGTATATAACACGAAATTTACAAAGATACACACCACGAAGGTCTTGCCATTAAGACGGCATGCCGTACATATGTTTTTCATATTCCTAAAAAATTATTTTTTTCCGGAGACAAAAATTTTTCTAAGTCCCCCGGGAGTTTGCCTCGGAACCATGCCGGCAGTTGAGGCCTCGCCGCCCGAGGGCCGGAAAGGTCGTTTTCCCGGCTCGGTGCAACGCGCCATCGAAAAACGGGGAAATTTGCCAAAATCGTTCTTGGGATGTGTTTCCCTTTCTAAAAGAATGCCTCCGATGTATATCTCATGTTTTTAAAAAAATTATTTTTGCAAAATATCGAAACTTTTTCTAAGTCCAATCGGCCTAATGAAACAGGGACAACTTAGCAAAAACGAGGCTAAGGATGTGTTTTCTTTATCAAACGAACACCAATGATGCATATTTCACATTTTTGAAAAAAACTTTTTTTCGGTCCGAAAAAAGTTAAAGTCCACCTCCGAGCGAAAATTTTCTAAGTCCAGCCGCGTAGTACATGGGCAAACTACCACTTTCGGAGCAAAGTGCTACTTAAAGGGGGACAAATTTGCAAAAGCGAACCTTAGGATCTGTTTGCCTTATCAAACGAATGCCACCGATGCATGTTTCACCTTTTTCAAAAAACATTTTTTTCACTTCGATCAAAATTTTTCTAAGTCCAACTCCGAGCGAAAAATTTCTAAGTCCCCGGGGCTTTCGTCTCCTGACCATGCCGGCAGTTGAGGCCTCGCCGCCCGAGGGCCGGAATTGTCGTCTTGTAGGTGTGGGGCAACGCGCCATCGAAAAACGGGGAAATTTGCCAAAATTGTTCTTGGGATGTGTTTCCCTTTCTAAAAGAATGCCTCCGATGTATATTTCATGTTTTTAAAAAAATTATTTTTGCAAAATATCGAAACTTTTTCTAAGTCCAAATCGGCGCAAAAAGTCAATGAAACAGGGCCAAATTAGCAGGAACGAGGCTAACGATGTGTTTTCTTTATCAAACGAACACCATTGATGCATATTTCACATTTTTCAGAAAAACTTTTTTTCGGTCCGAAAAAAGTTAAAGTCCAACTCCGAGCGAAAATTTTCTAAGTCCAGCCGCGTAGTACATGGGCAAACTACCACTTTCGGAGCAAAGTGCTACTTAAAGGGGGACAAATTTGCAAAAGCGAACCTTAGGATCTGTTTGCCTTATCAAACGAATGCCACCGATGCATGTTTCACCTTTTTCAAAAAACATTTTTTTCACTTCGATCAAAATTTTTCTAAGTCCAACTCCGAGCGAAAAATTTCTAAGTCCCCGGGGCTTTCGTCTCCTGACCATGCCGGCAGTTGAGGCCTCGCCGCCCGAGGGCCGGAATTGTCGTCTTGTAGGTGTGGGGCAACGCGCCATCGAAAAACGGGGAAATTTGCCAAAATTGTTCTTGGGATGTGTTTCCCTTTCTAAAAGAATGCCTCCGATGTATATTTCATGTTTTTAAAAAAATTATTTTTGCAAAATATCGAAACTTTTTCTAAGTCCAAATCGGCGCAAAAAGTCAATGAAACAGGGCCAAATTAGCAGGAACGAGGCTAACGATGTGTTTTCTTTATCAAACGAACACCATTGATGCATATTTCACATTTTTCAGAAAAACTTTTTTTCGGTCCGAAAAAAGTTAAAGTCCAACTCCGAGCGAAAATTTTCTAAGTCCAGCCGCGTAGTACATGGGCAAACTACCACTTTCGGAGCAAAGTGCTACTTAAAGGGGGACAAATTTGCAAAAGCGAACCTTAGGATCTGTTTGCCTTATCAAACGAATGCCACCGATGCATGTTTCACCTTTTTCAAAAAACATTTTTTTCACTTCGATCAAAATTTTTCTAAGTCCAACTCCGAGCGAAAAATTTCTAAGTCCCCGGGGCTTTCGTCTCCTGACCATGCCGGCAGTTGAGGCCTCGCCGCCCGAGGGCCGGAATTGTCGTCTTGTAGGTGTGGTGCAACGCGCCATCGAAAAACGGGGAAATTTGCCAAAATTGTTCTTGGGATGTGTTTCCCTTTCTAAAAGAATGCCTCCGATGTATATTTCATGTTTTTAAAAAAATTATTTTTGCAAAATATCGAAACTTTTTCTAAGTCCAAATCGGCGCAAAAAGTCAATGAAACAGGGCCAAATTAGCAGGAACGAGGCTAACGATGTGTTTTCTTTATCAAACGAACACCATTGATGCATATTTCACATTTTTCAGAAAAACTTTTTTTCGGTCCGAAAAAAGTTAAAGTCCAACTCCGAGCGAAAATTTTCTAAGTCCAGCCGCGTAGTACATGGGCAAACTACCACTTTCGGAGCAAAGTGCTACTTAAAGGGGGACAAATTTGCAAAAGCGAACCTTAGGATCTGTTTGCCTTATCAAACGAATGCCACCGATGCATGTTTCACCTTTTTCAAAAAACATTTTTTTCACTTCGATCAAAATTTTTCTAAGTCCAACTCCGAGCGAAAAATTTCTAAGTCCCCGGGGCTTTCGTCTCCTGACCATGCCGGCAGTTGAGGCCTCGCCGCCCGAGGGCCGGAATTGTCGTCTTGTAGGTGTGGTGCAACGCGCCATCGAAAAACGGGGAAATTTGCCAAAATTGTTCTTGGGATGTGTTTCCCTTTCTAAAAGAATGCCTCCGATGTATATTTCATGTTTTTAAAAAAATTATTTTTGCAAAATATCGAAACTTTTTCTAAGTCCAAATCGGCGCAAAAAGTCAATGAAACAGGGCCAAATTAGCAGGAACGAGGCTAACGATGTGTTTTCTTTATCAAACGAACACCATTGATGCATATTTCACATTTTTCAGAAAAACTTTTTTTCGGTCCGAAAAAAGTTAAAGTCCAACTCCGAGCGAAAATTTTCTAAGTCCAGCCGCGTAGTACATGGGCAAACTACCACTTTCGGAGCAAAGTGCTACTTAAAGGGGGACAAATTTGCAAAAGCGAACCTTAGGATCTGTTTGCCTTATCAAACGAATGCCACCGATGCATGTTTCACCTTTTTCAAAAAACATTTTTTTCACTTCGATCAAAATTTTTCTAAGTCCAACTCCGAGCGAAAAATTTCTAAGTCCCCGGGGCTTTCGTCTCCTGACCATGCCGGCAGTTGAGGCCTCGCCGCCCGAGGGCCGGAATTGTCGTCTTGTAGGTGTGGTGCAACGCGCCATCGAAAAACGGGGAAATTTGCCAAAATTGTTCTTGGGATGTGTTTCCCTTTCTAAAAGAATGCCTCCGATGTATATTTCATGTTTTTAAAAAAATTATTTTTGCAAAATATCGAAACTTTTTCTAAGTCCAAATCGGCGCAAAAAGTCAATGAAACAGGGCCAAATTAGCAGGAACGAGGCTAACGATGTGTTTTCTTTATCAAACGAACACCATTGATGCATATTTCACATTTTTCAGAAAAACTTTTTTTCGGTCCGAAAAAAGTTAAAGTCCAACTCCGAGCGAAAATTTTCTAAGTCCAGCCGCGTAGTACATGGGCAAACTACCACTTTCGGAGCAAAGTGCTACTTAAAGGGGGACAAATTTGCAAAAGCGAACCTTAGGATCTGTTTGCCTTATCAAACGAATGCCACCGATGCATGTTTCACCTTTTTCGAAAAACATTTTTTTCACTTCGATCAAAATTTTTCTAAGTCCAACTCCGAGCGAAAAATTTCCAAGTCCCCGGGGCTTTCGTCTCCTCACCATGCCGGCAGTTGAGGCCTCGCCGCCCGAGGGCCGGAATTGTCGTCTTGTAGGTGTGGTGCAACGCGCCATCGAAAAACGGGGAAATTTGCCAAAATTGTTCTTGGGATGTGTTTCCCTTTCTAAAAGAATGCCTCCGATGTATATTTCATGTTTTTAAAAAAATTATTTTTGCAAAATATCGAAACTTTTTCTAAGTCCAAATCGGCGCAAAAAGTCAATGAAACAGGGCCAAATTAGCAGGAACGAGGCTAACGATGTGTTTTCTTTATCAAACGAACACCATTGATGCATATTTCACATTTTTCAGAAAAACTTTTTTTCGGTCCGAAAAAAGTTAAAGTCCAACTCCGAGCGAAAATTTTCTAAGTCCAGCCGCGTAGTACATGGGCAAACTACCACTTTCGGAGCAAAGTGCTACTTAAAGGGGGACAAATTTGCAAAAGCGAACCTTAGGATCTGTTTGCCTTATCAAACAAATGCCACCGATGCATGTTTCACCTTTTTCAAAAAACATTTTTTTCACTTCGATCAAAATTTTTCTAAGTCCAACTCCGAGCGAAAAATTTCTAAGTCCCCGGGGCTTTCGTCTCCTGACCATGCCGGCAGTTGAGGCCTCGCCGCCCGAGGGCCGGAATTGTCGTCTTGTAGGTGTGGTGCAACGCGCCATCGAAAAACGGGGAAATTTGCCAAAATTGTTCTTGGGATGTTTTTCCCTTTCTAAAAGAATGCCTCCGATGTATATTTCATGTTTTTAAAAAAATTATTTTTGCAAAATATAGAAACTTTTTCTAAGTCCAAATCGGCGCAAAAAGTCAATGAAACAGGGCCAAATTAGCAAAAACGAGGCTAAGGATGCGTTTTCTTTATCAAACGAACACCAATGATGCATATTTCACATTTTTGAAAAAAACTTTTTTTCGGTCCGAAAAAAGTTAAAGTCCACCTCCGAGCGAAAATTTTCTAAGTCCAGCCGCGTAGTACATGGGCAAACTACCACTTTCGGAGCAAAGTGCTACTTAAAGGGGGACAAATTTGCAAAAGCGAACCTTAGGATCTGTTTGCCTTATCAAACGAATGCCACCGATGCATGTTTCACCTTTTTCAAAAAACATTTTTTTCACTTCGATCAAAATTTTACTAAGTCCAACTCCGAGCGAAAAATTTCTAAGTCCCCGGGGCTTTCGTCTCCTGACCATGCCGGCAGTTGAGGCCTCGCCGCCCGAGGGCCGGAATTGTCGTCTTGTAGGTGTGGTGCAACGCGCCATCGAAAAACGGGGAAATTTGCCAAAATTGTTCTTGGGATGTGTTTCCCTTTCTAAAAGAATGCCTCCGATGTATATTTCATGTTTTTAAAAAAATTATTTTTGCAAAATATCGAAACTTTTTCTAAGTCCAAATCGGCGCAAAAAGTCAATGAAACAGGGCCAAATTAGCAGGAACGAGGCTAACGATGTGTTTTCTTTATCAAACGAACACCATTGATGCATATTTCACATTTTTCAGAAAAACTTTTTTTCGGTCCGAAAAAAGTTAAAGTCCAACTCCGAGCGAAAATTTTCTAAGTCCAGCCGCGTAGTACATGGGCAAACTACCACTTTCGGAGCAAAGTGCTACTTAAAGGGGGACAAATTTGCAAAAGCGAACCTTAGGATCTGTTTGCCTTATCAAACGAATGCCACCGATGCATGTTTCACCTTTTTCAAAAAACATTTTTTTCACTTCGATCAAAATTTTTCTAAGTCCAACTCCGAGCGAAAAATTTCTAAGTCCCCGGGGCTTTCGTCTCCTGACCATGCCGGCAGTTGAGGCCTCGCCGCCCGAGGGCCGGAATTGTCGTCTTGTAGGTGTGGTGCAACGCGCCATCGAAAAACGGGGAAATTTGCCAAAATTGTTCTTGGGATGTTTTTCCCTTTCTAAAAGAATGCCTCCGATGTATATTTCATGTTTTTAAAAAAATTATTTTTGCAAAATATAGAAACTTTTTCTAAGTCCAAATCGGCGCAAAAAGTCAATGAAACAGGGCCAAATTAGCAAAAACGAGGCTAAGGATGCGTTTTCTTTATCAAACGAACACCAATGATGCATATTTCACATTTTTGAAAAAAACTTTTTTTCGGTCCGAAAAAAGTTAAAGTCCACCTCCGAGCGAAAATTTTCTAAGTCCAGCCGCGTAGTACATGGGCAAACTACCACTTTCGGAGCAAAGTGCTACTTAAAGGGGGACAAATTTGCAAAAGCGAACCTTAGGATCTGTTTGCCTTATCAAACGAATGCCACCGATGCATGTTTCACCTTTTTCAAAAAACATTTTTTTCACTTCGATCAAAATTTTACTAAGTCCAACTCCGAGCGAAAAATTTCTAAGTCCCCGGGGCTTTCGTCTCCTGACCATGCCGGCAGTTGAGGCCTCGCCGCCCGGGGGCCGGAATTGTCGTCTTGTAGGTGTGGTGCAACGCGCCATCGAAAAACGGGGAAATTTGCCAAAATCGTTCTTGGGGTGTGTTTCCCTTTCTAAAAGAATGCCTCCGATGTATATTTCATGTTTTTAAAAAAATTATTTTTGCAAAATATCGAAACTTTTTCTAAGTCCAAATCGGAGCCAAAAGTCAATGAAACAGGGCCAAATTAGCAGCAACGAGGCTAAGGATGTGTTTCCTTTATCAAACGAACACCAATGATGCATATTTCACATTTTTCAAAAAAACTTTTTTTCGGTCCGAAAAAAGTTAAAGTCCAACTCCGAGCGAAAATTTTCTAAGTCCAGCCGCGTAGTACATGGGAGAACTACCACTTTCGGAGCAAAGTGCTACTTAAAGGGGGACAAATTTGCAAAAGCGAAGCTTAGGATCTGTTTGCCTTATCAAACGAATGCCACCGATGCATGTTTCACCTTTTTCAAAAAACATTTTTTTCACTTCGATCAAAATTTTTCTAAGTCCAACTCCGAGCGAAAAATTTCTAAGTCCCCGGGGCTTTCGTCTCCTGACCATGCCGGCAGTTGAGGCCTCGCCGCCCGAGGGCCGCAATTGTCGTCTTGTAGGTGTGGTGCAACGCGCCATCGAAAAACGGGGAAATTTGCCAAAATTGTTCTTGGGATGTGTTTCCCTTTCTAAAAGAATGCCTCCGATGTATATTTCATGTTTTTAAAAAAATTATTTTTGCAAAATATCGAAACTTTTTCTAAGTCCAAATCGGCGCAAAAAGTCAATGAAACAGGGCCAAATTAGCAGAAACTAGGCTAAAGATGTGTTTTCTTTATCAAACGAACACCAATGATGCATATTTCACATTTTTCAAAAAAACTTTTTTTTCGGTCCGAAAAAAGTTAAAGTCCAACTCCGAGCGAAAATTTTCTAAGTCCAGCCGCGTAGTCCATGGGAGAACTACCACTTTCGGAGCAAACTGCCACTTAAAGAGGGACAAATTTGCGAAAGCGAACCTTAGGATGTGTTTGCCTTATCAAACGAATGCCACCCATGCATGTTTCACTTTTTTCAAAAAACATTTTTTTCACTTCGATCAAAATTTTTCTAAGTCCAACTCCGAGCGAAAAATATCTAAGTCCAGCATGGGGGAAGGTTCACTTTCTGTGCAAACCGCTAGTGAAAGAGGGACAAATTAGCAAAAACGATTCCTGGGACGAGTTTTCCCTGCTAAGCGCATGCCTGTGATGTATATTTCGTGCTTTTAAAAAAATGAATTTTTACTAAAAATCGAAAATTTTTCTGACTCCAAATCTGTGCAAAGCGCCAGTGAAAGAAGGACTAATTAGCAAAAACAGAACTTAGGATGCGTTTCCGTTATCTAACGAATACCAAGGATGCATGTTTCACATTAATCAAAAAACTTTTTTCGGTCTGATAACAATTTTTCAAAGTCCAACTCCGAGCGAAATTTTTCAAAGTCCAGCATGGGGGAACGACCAGTTGCGGTGCAAACCTCTTGCGAGAGAGCGACAAGTTAGCAACGACGAATCTTGGGAAGAGTTTCTTCTTCCAAATGAATGCCTGCGATGTATATTTCGTGTTTCTAAAAAAGTTATTTTTGCCCAAAATCGAAACCTTTTCTACGTCCAAATCGGTGTAAAGCGCCAGTGAAAGAGGGACAAATTAGCATAAACGATTATTGGGACGAGTTTCCCCTTCTAAACGAATGCCTGTGATGTATATTTCGTGTTTTTTAAAAAAATTATTTTTTCCCAAAATCGAAAAATTTTCTGAGTCCAAATCTGTGCAAAGCGCCAGTGAAAGAAGGACAAATTAGCAAAAACGGAACTTAGTATGCGTTATCCTTATCTAACGAATACCAAAGATGCATGTTTCACATTAATCAAAAAAACTTTTTTCGGTCCGATAAAAATTTTTCAAAGTCCAACTCCGAGCGAAATTCTTCAAAGTCCAGCCTGGGGGAACGACTACCTGCGGTGCAAATCGCTTGCGAGAGAGGGACAAATTAGCAAAGACGAGTCTTGGGAAGAGTTTCTTCTTCCAAAAGAATGCCTGTGATGTATATTTCGTGTTTTTAAAAAAGTTATTTTTGCCCAAAATCGAAGCTCTTTCTAAGTCCAAATCGGTAAAAAGCGCTAGTGAAAGAGGGACAAACTTGCAAAAACGGAACTTGGGATGCGCTTCCTTTATAAAACGAATACCAATGATGCAATTTTCACCTTTATGAAAAAACTTTTTTTCACTCCGATAAAAATTTTTCAAAGTCCAACTCCGAGCGAAAGTGTTAAGGTTTCCCCCAAGGGAGAGACCGTCGCGGAGTGCGGTCTGGAGGTGAGCCAAAACTCGAAGTTCGGCGCCGCGTAGGAAAAGTAATGTTCCTGGGTACGCATTGCCAAGTAAGTGAACATGTTTGTGGATTCCTGGGCCCAGTTTTCTTTAATTAACAAACGGTCGTGTTTATCTTGCGATTGACGTTAATCTTTGGCACACTGGTCGTAAGAAAGCATTGTGCAAACTCGCTCGGATGACCTCGACCAAGAGGTGAACGCTACTTGCAAGGAAGTAGCCAAGGGTGACGTAATCGTGAGTCATCGCGCTGGTGTTATTGCGCATCGCTTCCATACAGTTTGAAACATAACGGCTAGAGAGGCCAAGCCGGACGCACGCGAGGGCTGCGCTTCTCCTTGTTTTCAACGAGAAATTCTTCCCGCCAAAAGCTAATTCGGCGTGGCTACTCTGCCCAAGTTATGTAATTACTAATTACTGGAACTTCCTAGATATGAGATTATTTTTATTAGTAGCGTACGGACTCTCACAATGTTTTCCTTTCTTTTTCAGCAGTTCAGAACAAGGACCGCAAAGTCTACCGAAGGCGCCATGATGGGGAGAACTCGCACCGGCCGACAACCTGCACCTGGAGAACAACGGGAATTCAGGGATCACAGGAGCCACGCCTGGCTTACGTCCACTTCGCAGAACTAAATCTACAGTCCCGAAAACACACACAACACCAGCCTGGGACCCCGCCAGGTGATTCCAGCCTCTTCCACTACGACAAGACGCCAGAAGCACGACGAGTTCAAACGTGTTCGTGTGCTAGGTGCAGAAAGTTTTCTGCGAGTGAGAAAGTGCCTCTTAATTCGAGTGATATTCCACGTCTAAAAAGTGCACAAAAGGTGTTGTGAAATGGGCTAAAATAATTGAAGTGCAAAAGGTCTTACAAGTGAAAAAAAAATGTTGTAGGTCGAAACAGCGAGTGAAAGGTGCAAAGAAAAAGTGTGTGAAACATTCAAAGTCCAGCGAGGCTAGAATGAGCGAAATATTGCCAGTGTGATTAATTCAAAAAGTGTTTGTGAAATGGGCTAAAATAATTGAAGTGCATAAGGTCATACAAGTGAAAAAAAAATGTTGTAGGTCGAAACAGCGAGTGAAAGGTGCAAAGAAAAAGTGTGTGAAACATTCAAAGTCCAGCGAGGCTAGAATGAGCGAAATATTGCCAGTGTGATTAATTCAAAAAGTGTTTGTGAAATGGGCTAAAATAATTGAAGTGCAAAAGGTCTTACAAGTGAAAAAAAAAATGTTGTAGGTCGAAACAGCGAGTGAAAGGTGCAAAGAAAAAGTGTGTGAAACATTGAAAGTCCAGCGAGGCTAGAATGAGCGAAATAATCCTAAATGTGTCGTCCGAGTGAAATATTGCCAGTGAGATTAATTCAAAATCCCACAGTGCCCGGCTTTTTCAAAGTCCAAAGAGGGCAGCAAGAGTGAAATAATTCTAAGTCCATCGTGTGTCGTGCGAGTGAAAAATTACAAGTACAGCCGTGTTTTTAAAAAATTATTTCTTCCCAAAATCGAAACTTTTTCTAAGTCCAAATCGGCGCAAAAAGTTAGTAAAACAGGGCCAAATTAGCAGGAACGAGGCTAAGGATGTGTTTTCTTTATCAAACGAACACCAATGATGCGTATTTCACATTTTTCAAAAAAACTTTTTTTCGGTCCGAAAAAAGTTAAAGTCCAACTCTGAGCGAAAAATTTCTAAGTCCCCGGGGCTTTCGTCTCGTGACCATGCCGGCAGTTGAGGCCTCGCCGGCCGAGGGCAAGAATTGTCGTCTTGTAGGTGTGGTGCAACGCGCCATCGAAAAACGGGGGAAATTTGCCAAAATTGTTCTTGGGATGTGTTTCCCTTTCTAAAAGAATGCCTCCGATGTATATTTCATGTTTTTAAAAAAATTATTTTTGCAAAATATCGAAACTTTTTCTAAGTCCAAATCGGCGCAAAAAGTCAATGATACAGGGCCAAATTAGCAGAAACTAGGCTAAGGATGTGTTTTCTTTATCAAACGAACACCAAATATGCATATTTCACATTTTCAAAAAAACTTTTTTTTCGGTCCGAAAAAAGTTAAAGTCCAACTCTGAGCGAAAAATTTCTAAGTCCCCGGGGCTTTCGTCTCTTGACCATGCCGGCAGTTGAGGCCTCGCCGCCCGAGGGCAAGAATTGTCGTCTTGTAGGTGTGGTGCAACGCGCCATCGAAAAACGGGGAAATTTGCCAAAATTGTTCTTGGGATGTGTTTCCCATTCTAAAAGAATGCCTACGATGTATATTTCATGTTTTTAAAAAAATTATTTTTGCAAAATATCGAAACTTTTTCTAAGTCCAACTCCGAGCGAAAAATTTCTAAGTCCCCGGGGCTTTCGTCTCTTGACCATGCCGGCAGTTGAGGCCTCGCCGACCGAGGGCCGGAATTGTCGTCTTGTAGGTGTGGTGCAACGCGCCATCGAAAAACGGGGAAATTTGCCAAAATTGTTCTTGGGATGTGTTTCCCTTTCTAAAAGAATGCCTCCGATGTATATTTCATGTTTTTAAAAAAATTATTTTTGCAAAATATCGAAACTTTTTCTAAGTACAAATCGGCGCAAAAAGTCAATGATACAGGGCCAAATTAGCAGAAACTAGGCTAAGGATGTGTTTTCTTTATCAAACGAACACCAAATATGCATATGTCACATTTTTCAAAAAAACTTTTTTTCGGTCCGAAAAAAGTTAAAGTCCAACTCTGAGCGAAAAATTTCTAAGTCCCCGGGGCTTTCGTCTCGTGACCATGCCGGCAGTTGAGGCCTCGCCGGCCGAGGGCAAGAATTGTCGTCTTGTAGGTGTGGTGCAACGCGCCATCGAAAAACGGGGAAATTTGCCAAAATCGTTTTTGGGATGTGTTTCCCATTCTAAAAGAATGCCTCCGATGTATATTTCATGTTTTTAAAAAAATTATTTTTGCAAAATATCGAAACTTTTTCTAAGTCCAACTCCGAGCGAAAAATTTCTAAGTCCCCGGGGCTTTCGTCTCTTGACCATGCCGGCAGTTGAGGCCTCGCCGCCCGAGGGCCGGAATTGTCGTCTTGTAGGTGTGGTGCAACGCGCCATCGAAAAACGGGGAAATTTGCCAAAATTGTTCTTGGGATGTGTTTCCCTTTCTAAAAGAATGCCTCCGATGTATATTTCATGTTTTTAAAAAAATTATTTTTGCAAAATATCGAAACTTTTTCTAAGTCCAAATCGGCGCAAAAAGTCAATGATACAGGGCCAAATTAGCAGAAACTAGGCTAAGGATGTGTTTTCTTTATCAAACGAACACCAAATATGCATATTTCACATTTTTCAAAAAAACTTTTTTTCGGTCCGAAAAAAGTTAAAGTCCAACTCCGAGCGAAAATTTTCTAAGTCCAGCCGCGTAGTACATGGGAGAACTACCACTTTCGGAGCAAACTGCCACTTAGAGAGGGACAAATTTGCGAAAGCGAACCTTAGGATGTGTTTGCCTTATCAAACGAATGCCACCCATGCATGTTTCACTTTTTTCAAAAAACATTTTTTTCACTTCGATAAAAATTTTTCTAAGTCCAACTCCGAGCGAAAAATTTCTAAGTCCCCGGGGCTTTCGTCTCTTGACCATGCCGGCAGTTGAGGCCTCGCCGCCCGAGGGCAAGAATTGTCGTCTTGTAGGTGTGGTGCAACGCGCCATCGAAAAACGGGAAAATTTGCCAAAATTGTTCTTGGGATGTGTTTCCATTTCTAAAAGAATGCCTCCGATGTATATTTCATGTTTTTAAAAAAATTATTTTTGCAAATATCGAAACTTTTTCTAAGTCCAAATCGGCGCAAAAAGTCGATGATACAGGGCCAAATTAGCAGAAACTAGGCTAAGGATGTGTTTTCTTTATCAAACGAACACCAAATATGCATATTTCACATTTTTCAAAAAAACTTTTTTTCGGTCCGAAAAAAGTTAAAGTCCAACTCTGAGCGAAAAATTTCTAAGTCCCCGGGGCTTTCGTCTCGTGACCATGCCGGCAGTTGAGGCCTCGCCGGCCGAGGGCAAGAATTGTCGTCTTGTAGGTGTGGTGCAACGCGCCATCGAAAAACGGGGAAATTTGCCAAAATCGTTCTTGGGATGTGTTTCCCATTCTAAAAGAATGCCTCCGATGTATATTTCATGTTTTTAAAAAAATTATTTTTGCAAAATATCGAAACTTTTTCTAAGTCCAACTCCGAGCGAAAATTTCTAAGTCCCCGGGGCTTTCGTCTCTTGACCATGCCGGCAGTTGAGGCCTCGCCGCCCGAGGGCCGGAATTGTCGTCTTGTAGGTGTGGTGCAACGCGCCATCGAAAAACGGGGAAATTTGCCAAAATTGTTCTTGGGATGTGTTTCCCTTTCTAAAAGAATGCCTCCGATGTATATTTCATGTTTTTAAAAAATTATTTTTGCAAAATATCGAAACTTTTTCTAAGTCCAAATCGGCGCAAAAAGTCAATGATACAGGGCCAAATTAGCAGAAACTAGGCTAAGGATGTGTTTTCTTTATCAAACGAACACCAAATATGCATATTTCACATTTTTCAAAAAAACTTTTTTTCGGTCCGAAAAAAGTTAAAGTCCAACTCCGAGCGAAAATTTTCTAAGTCCAGCCGCGTAGTACATGGGAGAACTACCACTTTCGGAGCAAACTGCCACTTAAAGAGGGACAAATTGCGAAAGCGAACCTTAGGATGTGTTTGCCTTATAAAACGAATGCCACCCATGCATGTTTCACTTTTTTCAAAAAACATTTTTTTCACTTCGATAAAAATTTTTCTAAGTCCAACTCCGAGCGAAAAATTTCTAAGTCCCCGGGGCTTTCGTCTCTTGACCATGCCGGCAGTTGAGGCCTCGCCGCCCGAGGGCAAGAATTGTCGTCTTGTAGGTGTGGTGCAACGCGCCATCGAAAAACGGGAAAATTTGCCAAAATTGTTCTTGGGATGTGTTTCCCTTTCTAAAAGAATGCCTCCGATGTATATTTCATGTTTTTAAAAAAATTATTTTTGCAAAATATCGAAACTTTTTCTAAGACCAAATCGGCGCAAAAAGTCAATGATACAGGGCCAAATTAGCAGAAACTAGGCTAAGGATGTGTTTTCTTTATCAAACGAACACCAAATATGCATATTTCACATTTTTCAAAAAAACTTTTTTTCGGTCCGAAAAAAGTTAAAGTCCAACTCTGAGCGAAAAAGTCCCCGGGGCTTTCGTCTCGTGACCATGCCGGCAGTTGAGGCCTCGCCGGCCGAGGGCTAGAATTGTCGTCTTGTAGGTGTGGTGCAACGCGCCATCGAAAAACGGGGAAATTTGCCAAACTCGTTCTTGGGATGTGTTTCCCATTCTAAAAGAATGCCTCCGATGTATAATTCATGTTTTTAAAAAAATTATTTTTGCAAAATATCGAAACTTTTTCTAAGTCCAACTCTGAGCGAAAAATTTCTAAGTCCCCGGGGCTTTCGTCTCGTGA